>JAVTVY010000956.1:0-34388 GCA_036873755.1 Hanleya hanleyi
GCTCCCCTAGCTCCAAAAAGGCTATTTTCATACCCTTCGGTCACCGCGCATGCGCAGAAGGCCGATATTTCACCCCCACACCTAGCCCATTAGATGCCCCTTCACCTAAGCTTCACTTTGATACCTCACTCGACCCAATCGGACCATTTTATCTAGGGACTACTTTTTCTCCGCGGAAGCTTTTTCCCGAGACCGAATTACCGCCAAAACCACGGCCAAACCGCATCACCGCGGATGAATACATTTTTTTTTTTTTTTTTTTTTTTTTGCCGGAACTTTTTTTTTTTGCACACCTCCCCAATACCCCCCCCAACCCCCCAATAACCCCCCAATGCCCATACACTTATGACGTCACACAAGGTTCTGCGCATGCGCAGTGGGGGGGTATTACGCCAATTAGGGTACTGTATACTACTGAAGACCAACTAAATACCGGCGCACATTTGTAGCAAATGGCAATAACCCAGAACATACATTTTAGAAGCTACGCACTGCACTTGGAATGTATATACACTGTCACATAACGTTGATCGTTCGGTCAAATACCGGATACTAAAGCTTCAACGAAAACAAAGTCTAAAGTGTTCAATTTACTGGTACTAAAATGTTCAATGACAATGAGAATAGAAAATAAAAATCTTTTCAAATGGTTGTTCCCCTAAGCCGGGCTCTAAGTCCGGCCAAGCGCGTTATATTGACGATATGCTTGTCTTCGGGGAGAGTTATGGACGCCACAAAATGGGAGAGATGTTTTTCATCTCCATTGACCGGAGAGAAAGTATACTAGATCCAATCTGTACCCGAATAATTTTACGAATGAACTTTCTCCTGTTTTGATTCAATACTGAGAGAGACTATCCATTAGCGGATAGTAATATTCCGGCATTACCTTGCGCATCTACACCAGAGCAAAATTCAATCAAGTATAAGAGAAAGTGATCTCATTTAAGTCTTGATTGAATACAATTACATTCAACTTGCGTGAACTTCACTCTTCATATTTTGACTCTGCCGTAAGTGACTTTAGTGAACTTTAGTGATTAACTCAGCTTGAATGATTTTTGCAACAGAAATTTACTCAATTTTCCCTCAACTTGAGTGGGATAAACTGCCACACTAATATGGGTGAAGAGAGTTTGGAGCGTGTGGAAACATTAAAGATTAAAATATACTGATTTTCCGCAATGTATTTTTCAGGCTCCTAGATATAGATTCGGATGTCCACAGACTGGTTATGTGGCTATATATTGTCTCGTGATTCGGGTGACGTTAACTTTCTCATTTAATATAAATGCACCACATTCTTTGACTTTGCCAAGTAATTGTGCGACGTAATATTTCTGAAGCAAACAAGTACATAAATGGTAAAATTGCCTCTATACTAAGTAAAAAATCTGTGTTGTTTTTTTAACCGCCTTGGTAGCAGTAATTCGTCTATAGCACTTACGTAGCAACTATAGAGTGGATCCTGTTTATCGCCATTGATTGAAGTTCTGAGTAATCCGTTTATCCTTGTTTATTGGTAACGGTTTAATAAATAATCTAAAAAAAGTTTATGTTCTAATATTCGTTAACTAATAAATACGACTATAGGGTGATTCTAAAGCAATATTAAAATAACGATAAACTTTTATAAAATTGAACAAAGAGCCATTTTATTGTAGCTGTGTTATTGAAGATGACATCAAACGGTTTGTAGATCAAAGAAACTTGCAGAAGAATATGCAACTTTGAATTGCTATATTGCACCTTAGACCTGGGATAATAATATTCGCTATATTAAGGACTCGATTAGAAAGTGAAGAGGGCTTCATGAAATAAAGATGTCCATGAGACACTTCATATTATGTCTTCATATGTAAACCACCGTGAAATATCTCATTTGTTATGTATGTGTTGCAATTTATAATACAAGGGTGGTACTTAAACGAGATACGATTCGCATAAGAAATTGAATTCGGTATTGTTGCTGGATGTCATAAGTTCCCTGTCGAGGTTTGAACCACCCAGCACTCACGAGTCCATGTGCCCGACCTACTGAGCTAAAGGGAGTCCACCTTTTGCAAATTACTGAGAGAACAATTTCAAAACGCTTTTAGTAACTACAGCGGAACGTCACCAGTTAATAAACAAAGGAGTTGTTATCCGTAATACTTCGTTTGATTACTAGTTGCCAACTTCTAAACTGCCTCTCAGAGAAAGAAAAGCCTGTCTGTGTAGTGACTCTTGGCTTTAACTGATAGCTATACTGGTTCATATATTTTCACTTTGCCCTATATTTTAACCCAGGAGAATAATTTGAACTGGTGATAGCTGGCATATTTTCATGTAATACTTGCCAAATTATACATTATCCTAAGCATAATGACACTTTCTTTGACTTCTAGGAAAATATAGTACAGACGTATAAAATTATGCAAATTTTCACCAGTTTTAATATTCTACTGGGTTAAAAGATAGGGCAAAGTGAAATTATAGGAACCAATAGCTGATCAGTCACGGGTCACTGCAGAGGCTGGCTCTTCTTTGTTCTCTCAATAATGTGCAAAAGGCGAATTCCCCTTAACTTCAGGCGGAACATGCTACCATTGCATGTACCTTAGTTCAGTTTTGTTTGACTACATGTAAATATAACAAGCTCGAGCGGAAAAATTCCAGTAATGAAGACACTGGATTATATGAGAGATTTTAGACCTAACCGAAAAATAAGATATACGTAAAGGCAAGCTATAACATGCAAGCTGTAACACAGTTGTTTTAAACGTGCACACTCTGTCACAAACCTGTACCGTACTTCTGAACTAGTTATAGTGGTACTAACTACCTGCTCCGAGAACACTTTTCTTTGTTTGTATTGTCATATTTAGGGTACTTCCACGCCTTGCTGAAATATTTGTATTGATATAATTAAAAACTGTTTGGTTCGGCGTCAATTGGATGTAACAAAAATGTAATAAATGATAACATGCAGGATCTTACGGCAGTCCTTCGTTCTGATATCTATTCATGATGGGCCATAATAGCCATCCCCGCAAAGTTATAAAATAAACAATAAAAAACAAATACCCCACCACATGCAGAATACATAGCGACATAATGTCTATGAGATGAAACGATTAAAACTGTATACAAAAGAATAAAAATACCCTATATATACATTCTAGAATAAAGTGAGGAAAGACTACAATATTTATGTCTCCTTCAGATCAGGGTGTCTCGCTTATCTGTTTGTCTATCCTCCATCCATTATTCAAACAAATAGTTTTACTTGCATGCTAAACTGTCTTGAAGATATGCCAAAATAAAATTCACCAAACATTTAGATGGCAGCCTTGTGTTTTTATGACACAGTCTACAGCATATTTCCCACCTGAGGCTATCATCGACTTCGTCAGAACCAACAAACGTTCTTGAAATCAATGTATAAAAATAGCATGTGAACATCTCTAGCAAAAGAACGTAAAAATTATCAGAACAAAATTGGTCTATTTGTTCTTTCTTTTCTTTTTTCTTTCTTATTTTTTTTTCTACATTTCCTTTCGATTTCCATCAGAGCCTGGGAACGACGACCAGACACACACAGTCCCAGACGTCTGCCATATTACTTACGGAATAGTGAAATATACAATACAATATAGACTATATTACTATGCATGTGTTAAACATTGACCATCTACTACATGAAGGAGATTCATAAACTCTAGGCCATTCATTGTAATGTGTTAGACGGTGTATGGTGCCTCGCTGGCTTTGATGTAATCAAGTCAATCAACGCACAGCAAACATGGATAATATATGCTCAACTATAGCTAACTGTGAAAAATAACTGAAATCAAACAGAAGAAAATTACACACCGGGATATATTACAGTATTTACACACGAGACATTAAACTATTCTTCAGGTAGACAGCAAACCAGATGACCATTGTTCAATATAGCGCCAAACAACGTAGAATTGAACCCCCTTCTTCACAACGAATATGTATTGGCCCAATCATTTTGTCGGAAACGGCCGCAAACAAGGCACAGTAAACAAATTCCACCGCGATGTGAAAAAAGTTCCATGGTTTCACCGTGATGTAAAAAGTTCCATCTTTTCGCCGCGGTGTAAATAGCCCATGGTTTCACCGCCATGTAAAATTCCATGGTTTCACCGCGTTGTAAAAACTTCCCTGGTTTCACTGCGGTGTAAAAATTCCATGGTTTCGTGGAAGTGCAAACTTTTGCACCACTTTTTACATTGGTGTAAGAAAATACACATGTGCGATTCTTCAATTTTCTTAAGATTTGAATAATTAATACAGATATAGAGTTCCACCTGAGGCTGATAAGCCATGACTGTTCTGCTGGTTCTAAGGGGTGAAACTGACTGTTTATAAAAGGGGAATATTCATGGCGAAAATCGAATTCCATATTTTGCAACAAAAAACATGTAATTCCTCATACCATTTCAGTTTTCTGTATTTGGGTTGTCTTTCCGTACAATCGGCCAACTATGAGATTAAATTTCTGCCCCACATATGAACAGCAGCGCATGGTGTTTCACCATGCACTTGGGCCAGCAGAATGGCATCGTCTCAACCTTGCTTAGGCAGCTCGAACAGTAATAACTGTGACAGCTATATATATTAGCTGTATAGAGTACGATATCAGAACAATTGCATTGCTTCAGGTGGAATTCCGACCTGGCTTACGATAATGGGATAGACTGCTCGCGGCTTCGCTCTTATCAATAAATACTGTACTAATAGCAGTCTCATGGTGTTCGCATGAACATTAATACTGTATTTAAATTCGTCATTCCTAATACTATATAGTTCACACCTGGCATATATTCGCCAAATCACGCAAGCTACAATATCAGAATTGGACACCTTTGGAGAAATTGGGAAAAACGGAAACAGAAAATATGACCCATAATCAGTGGGTGCGTCACACCCTACCCCATAATATTTGGGTAAATTGATCCAATCCATATGGCGGTGACCTCGGGCCTTTGCTTATATCCAAAGTTTTGGGAGTTAAACGTATTCATAGGTGTGACCCCTCCAGAAGATAATTTTGGAATTCTTTGTACTGACATAAATATCGTTTCAACAGTGAAAGGAAACAGCCCTACTGGACAATGGCCAGTGCATGCGGACAAAGTCGCTCAACCAGAATGACCAAGGGGTTTGCTTTGAGATGTCTATGCCTTCAAAAACCTGAGTTATATTATCTATATACATGAAATATATGATAAAATATTCACTGTGTCGATCCTTATAGGCCTTCTTTAACCATAATCTGGGCAGTCTAAACTTGTAATCTTCACAAACCAAGTCCATTTTATACGCATACGCTGCGAATTCGCCGTCGATATTTATTCGCTAGACAATCATGGCGCGCTCTAGGACAGAATAATTACAAAAAATATTCCTATACAATATTGTTGATTTTGAACAGATAATAAATGTGTTGGTTGCCGTTAAGTATAGAATGAACTTTTCATATAGATTATTATCTAAAATGCACCAAATATCAAGTTATTTACTACAGCTGGTTTCGTATACTCTCCAGTTTACTGATCACGGACTCGTATCTATATCATAATTACACCGAGCCATTATCCCACATATAGAGCAATTAACGAGCTCATGTATCCTTTGCACTGTTATAACATAAATAACAAACAGCGATAACAATGGCATAGGGCATATGATTTATGACTTGTATTTGTATAGGCGGTAATATGTTTAGTTCGTGCTACATTCCCAATAGACCAGACGGTAACTCTTCGGGACTGATAGACCTGACAGTTTGGGGTTTTAAAATTAAACCTGCACTCGAAAACCCCGCATTATATAATGGATCATTTCTGAATTCTATCAAATCTTGGTAGGCCTAAACCCAAAAGTTTAATCCAGACATTTAATCTGGACATTTAACCCAGAATGTCCAGATAACGATGAGCCAACGTTGGCTTTTGGTAGGCAGCGTTGGGTCATGGTCGGTGACCGAGGTTGAATCAACGTAGGGTTTCGGTTAGCGTGGTTGACAGATTTTGTCATGGTTGGCTCAAGGTCGCTGACCAACTACGGTCCAACGTTAGGTTTACGGTGGCATGCTTGGCAAAAGTCATGATTAGCTCGTGGTCGACGACCAACGTTGGTTTTCGGTTGGCATGGTTGGCTGAAGCTACCGTTGGCTCTTGGTGGATAAACAGCCTCGAACCAACGTTGAGTTTAGGTTGGAATGACTGGCGGAAGTCATGTTTTGCTCGTAGTCGACGGTCAACGTTGGGTTTCGGTTGGCACGGTTGACTGAAGCCACCGTTGACTCATGGTGAAAAAAGAAAAACTTTGGTCCAACGTTGGGTTTAGGTTGGAATGACTGATAGAAGTCATGTTTGACTCGTGGTCGACAGCTAACGTTGGGTTTCGCTTGGTACGATTGGTTGAAGTTATACGGATGTCTTATGGTTGATGGCCAACGGTGACCCGTGTATAGTGAACGATAAACTGAAGCTTATTCATTATTTCAAGCTGTACACGTCCTATGAGCAGTAAAAACCCGCATGCTTCATTAAGGTACATGCCGTCGAGCTTCACCCGAATTCAAATTATCAAGATTTGTTCATCCCAAATCATGTTTTACCTGGACACCGCCACCAAGATCGGATTACTGAAGAGAAGCAACATGTTGACCACTTCAAACTCACCGAATAATTGAATTGCCGAATAAAATTTCAACACAATTATCAATTCAGTAATATATATGTTGATCGAACTGAGATTACTGAGGTTTAATTTGATCGAGTTTATAGGGCGGAGATGTTTCTTCCAATTGAGGGTACTAATGAATATTATCGTAAAAGGTAGAAAAATGTAGAAATGTAGATATTACACAGAAGAGAAAACAGTGGCTCTTTACGTATCCTTACTCCGTCGACCGCCCTCTCCCCCCCACAATTATCCTAATTCACCATGAAATTATCAAATGGTAACGAGCCATGTGGAAAAGAGATATACTACTACCGTGAGAAAGTAAGGGAAATTTGCGAGCATCCAGGATCAATTTCGTTGAAAGAATGACCAATACAAACGTATATAAATATTAAGGAACTCAGTTCAAGCGTTTTAGAACTGAAAATATTCGTTTTTCCCCCCAAATAAAAAAAGTTGATTAACTCACCAGGGGGGAGTTTTCGGAACAAATCAGACTTTCTTCGGAACCAGGGTAAAATCTGGTCGATTTCCATTTGTGTTCTCTGGTCAGCCGATTTAGAAATAATTGACACTACTCTGTCGTACATATGCGCCATAGTGCCAATACAAGGCGATGTTGTAACTTTAGTAAATCACCTTACAGTTGACTGACAACCACGTCAGATGTATATTACACGTACGGATACTGGCGGCACCAACTGGTACAACGAAATGTTTCAGGTAACAACCAGGTGAAATTTTACGCAGTGGCCACCTACAGAAGTCCTTCACAAATTACATAGAATTTCCAAACTATATATTTCCTTTGGGCACGCATATGACCAAGGAACATACAAACCCGCCAGAGTAAGATGAGCAAATGAAGCACAAATCGAGGTATCGAGGCAATATATAACAACGGTACCCTACGCAACTATATTTAGGTAATAGTAGGCGTAAAATTTTTCAAAGAAGAGACAAATTTAGCTTTGGAAGTATGAATGGTTCTTCGCGAATACTTATAAACACAGTTCTCTGGCCAGAGAGCCCACGAATTGTATTGAGAACTAAACTTATTAATAATCTGACCCTTCCGAAAAAAAACTTTACTATTGTACTCCTTTTTTCTGTATTGACAACAATGCCTCAAACGAAAAAAAAAACGTACAGTGGTCACTAGTATACCGTATGTAGATCAAACCATATTTAGACTTCCCGACACAAACTAATTCTGTTTCTGGGTTAGGTGGTCACCCAATTCAAGTTATACATGAATGTGTATGGCCATAGAACAGTTTCGATTTTGATAAGCATTTGAACAATTGACCAGCTATCCTTAGCGTTTCGTATATCATGCGATCAAATGTCCATTCTAGATTCATACGGATATTAGGCCGATTTAGTCTCATTATCTAGTGGGTAATTAGACTGAGGCGTATGGGGTTTAAAATAAAGTTTTGCCAGGATGGGCGTTCACGAGATCTAAGGCGAGAAGCCAATAGGCCGCGAGTAGGCATTTAAATACCGATCGCTGTCTGTTGTCGGTTTTGAGATACCCTGCACAAATGTCAATTCTGCTGGATGTTGGTGACCGCGAAACCGTCTCCGTTGCGTCATGTCGCGCCCAATTTCGACTTCGGATCGCGCGTGACCTCACGATCTTCAGCACGACTTTACTGAAACTTTAACACAGTCTCATTTCTACTATCAGTGAATTCCGTTCAGTTAAAACACACTTGTGACGTCACTCTATTGTCCCAACGCTCCATTATTTTTAAGGATTGGAGAGTTGCTCGAACATTGCTTTCTACGGAATGGAGAGTTAAGGTAACTAGAGCCTGTACCAGTTTCAAGAGAAACACACGCAATACACTATCCAGTACATTTACTAATGTTGTGATAACGCATACATACGACATAAGATTACTAAGCTATGAGGGAATTAATGTAATATGAGTGAGTCCCACGACTCGTGTTCCTATGGTAGTACGCTTGTGAAACGTTTATATACATGGCAGATAAACAGGTCACTTTAGTGATGGGATGAGTGATTTGCATATTACGAGTTGAGAGTTCGAACGGGATTGTCTCCCATACCGTCTATGGGTTTAAACGTGTCTTCCGCGTTGCTCTACGAAACCTGATGACAATTTGTACCAGTTCTATGCTGTGATGCGATGTACATCCATGAACAATTAGATGGCCGGTTGGCATCATAACACAGTTAAATTACCCCCATCACCTCCCTCATGTAACACGACATCAATTTAATTGTTCGCACGAGATCCCTGACAGCCGGAAGAGCAAACTTCAATAGTCTTCAGTAAGGGTAGGAATACACCAGAGCCGTTGCGTTGGCGCAGGCGGCAACGCTCGCGACAACGCATTTGTCCGTGCATTCACCATATGCGTCTTTTGGCTGCGATGGAGGCTGCGTATATGCCTATACCTAATTTAAATAACATAACGTATGGTAATTCAGCACCAAGTAGGCGCCAAAGTGTGCATAATAATGTCCTTGACCTTCCAAAGGCAATGCGTAGGCCTGTGCAGCGCGTCAAAAAATGGAAAATTCCCAATTCCAACGGCAACGCAAAGCTATAACGCAACCGATACTCAACGCAATGCGAATAGTGTGTTCACCACTTCTTTTTGCAACTTGTTCAATTTGTTGCGACAACGCATATGCGAATCGCATTGCGATGACGGTTCTGGTGTATTCCTATAAGACAGACACAGTTCGTAGTATGATGGTATGCGTATAGTAAATCATTTACCTGAACTTTGGTGATAGACTTGTACAAATTAATCCAATGTTATGAATAGCCACATTCAGAGGTCACAAATGTGGCAAATAACACAGCCCATCTGCATACCGCCGATATAAAAATAAAATTCACACCCAGAGTAAAAATTCACTTCAGTCTCTCTCTCTGAACACAAACACCACACATTCGTACAGCACTGCTGATTTACTATAAACTGTCCGATCAACGCCGTGATTGCTTATTGTCAAGAGGCATGACTAATCGAGATCGAATCACACCAGATCGGAAACGACTAATCTATCGATCTTCAACCATAAACAGTTCGAGTTACTATCATCTGCACAATGTCCTGCATGTAAGACCAAGCGCACCAGGGAGAATCAGCGAGCGCAATTCAGAGTTCATCATTACAATTTTAACTTCATGTCGTCTTAAATGACACACGACAACTTCAAACCTTGTAGCACATGTACTGCTTTGACAGTTAAACTAGTATCGGCGTTAAAACCAAGGCCTTTGTGAGTGGGTGTGCTTTAAGTAGCGATATGTTCTCGAGATATAATTGACAAAGGATCTGCTGCAAGTTGTATTGTCAGTCTTTAGTCCAGGAAATTACCTTTTCAATGGGAGGTCTTACACCAAAGCCTTGCCTGTTCTCGTAACTCTCCATTCCTTAAAAACAATGGGCCTCGGCCCCTTCGGGGCCTCGGCTCCATTATTTTTAAGAAATGGAGAGTTACTCGGACATTCCCCTCTACATAGTGGACATGAATATCAGTCAAAACGGCTGTAGAATACAGGCGTCTGGTTAGTCAGACTTTCTGTGATCATTATCAAACCGCCTGTAGTGATAACAGAATCACTGCAGGTTTTCACTGCCGTTGACCTTGATAGGGCACGTGCGTTCGTTTATCTATGACCCGAACCTCCCATGGGACCAACCAGACGCCTGTATTCTACATCCTAAGAGTTCGGTATATGATATATCTCGTTCTCGGAGCCTGATCGCCGCATCGACCTCGACCTGCGGTCTCGGTCGATACGGCGATCAGACTCCGAGAACTCGAGCTGATACAAAGTGCGGGAACAACACAGTGTCATGATAATATATATGTATCGCAGTCACTCTTAGATTGTGACTGTTTATTACAACACATGAAGAATACGTAGCGTTCTCATAAGCGAAAACAGACACAACTCACGAAATGTACTAGATTGATTCAGATTCAATATTCTCTGGATAATGCGTCTGGGGTGGATGGATTCATTGAATGTTTTACCAAAGTAAGCAAACACGAGATATATTCCATTGTCAGGGACAAAGTCAGATCAGTCATGAACAGACATTCGAATTATATCGCTGTCTGTTGTCGGGTTTGACTTCTGAAGAGTCGTGCGTATGAATCGCGTGAAAATAACATGTGATTCATTGGCCGGTCCAAGAAAACTGCTGAGCTGTTGGCTTGCGTTCGCCGCACACGCTGAGGATTTGGCTTCGCGAGGCGAAATTATTAAACAAGTTTGATATTTTTTCGCGAGGCCAAAAACTCACCAAAAACTGCCCGTACACGAGAGCTAGCGCCTGAGCTGACAGGCAATTGAGACGGTCAGCTCAGCTGATAGCTCTCGTGTGCGCCGGGCTTTAGCCGCGCCATGTCGCTTTAAATTTTTCTTCAGCGCGACTTCACTGAAACTTTAACAGAAAGCCTCGATCATTTCCAGTACCAACCTGTAACCATCTGGGTTATCTACACGCGGTAAGACTGACCCTGGGATGGTGTGTATCCATTTTCAGCCTACTTTCAGCAACTATTTGAGGGAATTCCCCTAAATCAACACCACGTGATGTCGTCAGCCAATCAGCTAAACTCTACCGACGTAACCCCAACGTAACCCGCCATTTTCGAGTCATGTGCTGTGCTACTTGTTCAAAATTACAGATCTACAACACCTCTTGGATGACACGGAAGTTATTTATATCTGTATCTTTTGTCAGCTCAGACAACATATGTTTCCGAAGTGGTATGAAACGCCTGTAATACATAAGATTTCTCGAGTCTGTTCCCCGCCGGATGAAGACCGAACAGTATACGGTAAAGTATGAGATATCGCTCCGCAGTAATGGCGACACACGATTCGCAAGCCATCTTATGGATGGCGAAGTGTACCCGGTACGCAAATGTTCCAGTATCAGGGAAAATAATGGAAGCACTGCCTCAATGAAGCAAATGTCATATAGCGTAAACACTATATCATATTTTAACTAATGATTCTAAGATTTTTTTTTGATTTTTTGTTTGCTTCATCGATCACAGAGTGTATACTAGGTTAACCATCTGTCACTAAGAGGTTCGACGTGGGGGTGTGTATACTATATTACAGGTACCGGTACTCAGTCCACAAATTACGGGGTCGTATGTCAACAAAGAATGTCACAGATCCGTCTTGTAAATACAAATATCAGTGCTGGCAGTTACATGGCCAGTTAGCACATCATCATAATAATAACTCGCAATAACTCGCAATAACACGCAACGTTAACAATGCCAACAGATGATGTATGACTTAGTATTTACACTGAAAGTAATTTGTCTAGTTCGTGCTGCGTTTGCAAAAGGTGATAGGAACACATTGGCACAATAATATGTTTAAAAAAATCAAAATTAAATCAACACTCAAATAACCTAGAGTCGCGGTCTATACCAGTTATTGATAACGGTTTCGTAGTGGTTTTGGGACGATATGACCACCATTCTGCCATAAACCAATATCACGTGTTGGAGCCAAAAAGGCTATTAAGACCCCTTCCTCCCCAAGGACACAAGATTGGGCTGCCACCCTAACACTATTGGGGTCATTTTGAGCCTATATGATTATCCCTCCGAGCAGAGAATCATGGGTAAATTCAAAATGGCGACCGTGAGTGTGTGACTTTGCGTTTTTCTTCAATTCTTATTTTTGTTTGTCATTTCATGCATATATGTGCCCCAAAGTAATTTATTTACATCAGATAATTACTGATTTACTACGGGTATTCAATTCTAAGGGGAAAAATTGCATCAATAGGCCTACAATTCAAATAATCTGAACGAAATATCCCCCAAAATGCATCTTTAGAATATGATGTCAACATACCCGCTATCTTGGATTTTGGTTACATTTTTTGGGGGAGCTTGCTCTCAAAATCACGGAAAGTTTCAGGCTCAAGGGGTGAGAAATATTCGATCTGGAGTGTGTGTGTGTGAGGGGGGGGCACCAGAACATCGGAAGGGTAACTCATCTTCATTGTCCATGTCCGCTACATCGGGACGGCGAAATCATCGTTTTCTTTTTAAAATAAAATCTAAATTCTCAAACTCACCCGGCTGCAGTGTTCTGAAGAGATCGGACTTTTTTCGGAACCAGGGTAAAATCTGGTCGATTTCCATTTCTGTTCGTTCGTCAGCCGGTTTGGAAATGATTGACACTACCCTGTCGTACATATGCGCCATAGTGCCTAGGCGATGTTGTCGATTTCGTGAATCACGTTAGAGTTGATTGACACTAGAGATGTATATTACACCATTTGACAAAAAACACGGCACTCGTTTTTCACAAACATGTTTCGACATATAGGTATACGGCGTGTTGTCAGTTCGCAAAACGCGAGCTAGTAGATATATGACAAACTGTTTGTGATAATTAGATGGTTACGATTCTCTTAGTTTTATAGGCGCGACACTTTTAAGAGGTGGTTTCGCCGTAATTATGAAAACCTTTCTTCGACAGTCACTGTCCAGTTCAAAACACTATAGATGACTGTTTGCTTCTATCTATAACTACCACCGAGCGACAACTTGTTTGCCTTCGCACTCAAAATATGCATGGCACAAAGCTAATATCCTTTCTCGTTCAAGCTTCCTCGGCGACAAGTCGGAACAGTGTGAACACTGGAATTAAAAGAGCAGTAAATTTATTCATTCACAATACTAAAACCATGGCGCGGTGGGTGTAAAGTTAGAAGCCATAGTTAAAAATACGAAATAAAAGCCAATATAAAAAGCCGTTCTGTGTGAAGCCGTTCCAACTAACAATACCACATGCTCCTCCAAAGCTATTAATCCCCAGTCGCCTGAATTCATAACGAGTTGAAATTGATCGATGTCCCTTTCACAGTTGTCAATCATATTCCGTTGTCAATGGCGTCGCGTGAAAGGGGAATGTTGATTTCTGCATGCTGTTGTAAGTGTAAGTGTCTATACCGGTACGATAAACAGCGACGAAATGTCCCGCCCGTTAACGCTTGCACCATTCAAATAACTTAGCGCTCTGGTTGTCGCAAATTTTTACGAAATTGACCTGTTCAGCTTGATTGAACAATATCGGTCAATAATAAAAAAGAAAAGCGTTTGTTTAGCGATGCCAACATATTGGATAAACCCACTCGTACATTCCTTCTTTTCGCAGATTTTTACAGTTGCCTGCCCAGTAGACGTGATATAAAAGCTTGACTCCCTGTTCCTACGAAGTAGGCTCTCATTTGCAAATTGTCCGGTAATGAGTGAGTGAGTGAGTCCATCCGAATCCTTTCGTTGGCAAAATAAGGAGAACCATTGCCATTAGAATCTTGATTTCTGGCATGAAGGTGCATTAGAGGACTGTTACCAGCAAGTTCTGAGCTGATCTACTTTTGATGAAAATTTGACCTACTTAGGCGGAAAAAAATCATTCTGACTTGGGCTGTGCCCATCTTAATATCGGCAGGATTTCAACTTGGGGGAGGGGGGGGGGGCGTCCCAGAGTTCAGTGCGCGTCGAAGTCCTAATGCCTGCCCTACTTCGCATGTCCTGTGACGTTAGTCACACTGCCATGTATTGACAGTTTCAAACTAACACGACACTATCATCAGCCGGAATGAAAATGGAGATATGTTTACAGTTTACGCAGTGCCCAAGATAGTCAGACTTGTTGGCAACATTATTGTATATGATGAAAATATTTTGTCCAGAAAACCCTTATTCTGTCAATGCAATTTTTGAATTTTATTTCTACCGTTAAGTAAAAATAAAATAAAATTCATCAATTGCCTACAATTGAGAAAGGGAAATTTATGAACAAATAATATTTCGAGCTTGAGTACCGGTACCGCACAGAAAGGGTTAATCAGGACTTTATATTTTTAGATAAAACAATCTGGATTAATTATTTTGGAGTGCACTTGACATCTCTAGTTAAGTGTCCAAGGCAAGTAGAACGGATATTGCAAATATCGAGCAGGCCATTAATCAAGTGTGACTTTCACCTCTGTTAACATACCGTCATCGATATTCTTGTCCGATTCCAGAGAGCGTGGCGTAAATGAAAATCGACACAATCTACGTGTTCTCGTGTTGCAACGCGTTTTGTCACAAGTGTGACAAAATGGCAACGCGTTTTGAAATTGTTGCATTTAACTGGTTAACACTGCATGCAGAGTCAACACATTTTGTCGAAATTGTGACAAATTGCAGAAAAATGTCTTAAATTCGTACGAAACGCGTTGACATGGTGCGTTTCGACGCAAAATGTCACAACAGAATCGACTTGAAGGCCCTTGGAACACTAAAGTCATCTGCAAATTTGAAAACATTTGGAGAAGATAATAGTTTTGTAGACCGTTTGGAGCAGCTTGATCATCAAAATATATGTTCGATAATCTTGCAAAGGGTCATCTCGACTCATGCATATCATGCGTCGAAGATGCTTGTGGATAGTTTGGTCGACATTCTCTCTAATGAATGACCTTGAAATTATTCAGGACTCCTATGACACCTGCACCGATAGAGAACCCACACTAAGAAAAATATTGTGTTGTTTTAACACAATTTTGTGCTAAAATGGCTTCAACACAAACTGTTTTGTGTTGAAATCAACATGGTTTTGTGTTGAACTCCATAATTCAACACGAAATCTTGTTGAGCTCAACACAAATTGGTGGTGATTCTAACACAATTTGTGTTATTTTGAACACAATTCGTTTTGCAGTGCATGTTTGGAACCCTGGAAAAAAGAACACGCTGGATGTTGAATTTTACAACCGTAGATGACGCAGGTGGACAAAATTACATCAGAAACGCATGTACAGGAGAGTGTACTGCTAAAGATCATTATTTCAACATCACTTTGCGCTCGAAATTATCCTGAATGCCATAGATGACTTCGGTGCTCTAAATTATTCCAAGGGATTTATCCAATAACTGAAGGCGGCATTTGAGACGGGGGTGACAGTCAGTTTGAATAGTGGGGAAAGTGCCAGGGGAACCAGAGAGAACCACCGCCCATCGGCAAGTAACTGGCGGTACCAACTGATTTTCGTGTATTGTCGCTGACATGACAATCGCGAAAGACCGATGAATTTAGGGCTTTATGATCCATTTACATGTTGATGACTGATTAGATGCTGCGAATTCGAGTCCATAACGAATAGGCCTACATGGGATATGGAATTTCAGGCGATGCTTGCTCAAAATGATATTGAATATCCTCCTCACATACCTAGATGACATAGGTGCTCCAGATTACATGTTTTTAAATGGATTGATGAATATGCAGATGGGGGGTTTTTGTGATTTTTGGACAAAGCGCGTCAGCCTCGCCAATAAAAAGTTTCCGTTTGGAGATCAAAGAAAAACCTCATTGCACGATGTTGTGCAGTTCCTAACTTCACTGGCATTACCGGTATGTGCGTTTCCGGTCATCCCCGCGAGGCAGTGTATCAATCGATCCTGTTGGGATCGATACACTGGCTTGATTAGTTACTCATAGCAGTTCTGAATATAAATAGATCAAGGGGTTTTCTCTAAATCAAACCAATCAATGAACGCGCTAAGCTAGCTGATTACGCCAATCCGCTGCAAGATATGAGATGTGACAGGTATAAATTTCATGGCTGGCCGAACTACTTTGATGTCGGGCTGAAATCGACATCGGAAGTCAAAGCAAAAAACCGCAGGCTTGAGATACCGACATGCTAATTCAAAACAAGCGTGGGGGATGAATGTACGAGATTGTATAATAGAGGCATCAACTCAAGACCTCATCCGAATAACCAAAAATCTTCAGGTAAACCCTCTGCGAGGATTTGGGATTTACCTGGACTTGTGAAGATGGTTCCCGGTATGACAAATTTAGTAGGCCAAGAGAACGTCAGTGTAGTGGGATTTGCTTTTGAAGCGGTATCCACAAGTAGTGTTTTGATGTATGATAGACCTGCCGAAATGCCAGTTGGTGCCAGATATACCAATATGTAGGTTTTACGCTTTTTTGCCAATTGTTCTTTAAGGGGAGTGAACATTATGTATTATTTTCGATAAGACATATCTCGCATTTATATTCGCAAATTGTGCCAATGCATTCAGAGTTGATGTGGAAGTATGTTAGCTCAAAAAATCAATAGAATTCGGTGTATTCTTTCAAATAATATACTATGAAACTAAAAAATAACGGTTATTATCTGAAAAACAATTTCGACATTTATGTAATGTGAATGAAGCTAAGACAATATTCCATGGAAAGCCAGAGACAACAATATCAGCCTTAACAAGTGAGTGAGTGAGTGGGATTTAACATCATTTTCAACATTTTTTCAGTCATATCACGACAATGCCTACGTGTGCCAGAACACGAGAGTGTCCACAGTTCCTATTATCCTGGACACTGATCAGCCCAGCCAGTACAGCATCCGGTCACCCATCCAGGTACTGACCGAGCTCAACGTTGCTTAATTTCAGTGATCTGACGAAAACCAGTGTGCCCTACGTGATACGCCGTACTTCTGATGCTGGTTCGCCACATCCAAAGAGGACATTATCATGTGTGCAGCAAAGTGTATCAATGTCCAGTTCACAACGCCAAAATAGGAAAATGTCACCCACAGCTAAGCGAAGAACCTCCGATGAAGGATGACCATAGCAATAGAGGACAATGAGGCCCATGGCTACGCGACGGAATACCCCCAATGATGGTTCACAATGTCCAAATAGGAGATTGACGCCCACAGCTAAGCGAAGGAAGACCTCTGAGGATGGTTCGCCATGTCCAAATAAGAATTGACGCCCACAGCTAAGCGAAAGAAGATCTCTAATGATGGTTCGCCATGTCCAAATAGGAGAAGGACGCCCACAGCTAAGCGAAGGAAGACCTCTGATAATGGTTCACCATGCCCAAATAGGAGATTGACGCCCACAGCTAAGCTAAGGCAGTATTCTGATGGTTCACCAACCCCAGAGAAGAATAGTGTCTACAGAAAAGCGAAGGATGACTGCGATGGCTCATTATGCCCAAAGATGACAATGACGCCCATGGTGACGTGAAGGAATACCTCCAATGATGGTTCACCATGCCCTAATAGGAGTCTCACACCCACAGCTAAGCGAAGGAAGACCTCTGATGATGGTTCACTATGCCAAAGAGGACAAGAATATGCTCACGGCAAAGGGAAGGAAGACCCCTGATGATGGTTCACTATGCCCAAAGAGGACAAGAATGCTCACAGATAAGCGAAGGAAGACCTCTGATGATGGTTCACTATGCCCAAAGAGGACAAGAATGCTCACAGATAAGCGAAGGAAGACCTCTGATGATGGTTCACCATGCCCAAAGAGGACAAGAATGCTCACAGATAAGCGAAGGAAGACGTCTGATGATGGTTCACTATGCCCAAAAAGGACAAGAATGCTCACAGATAAGCGAAGGAGGACCTCTGATGATGGTTCACTTACGCCCAAAGATGACAAGAATAGATAAGCGAAGGAAGACGCCTGATGACGGTTCAATATGCCCAAATAGGACAAGCATGCTCACAGATAAGCGAAGGAAGACCTCTGATGATGGTTCACTATGCCCAAAGAAGACAAGAATGCTCACAGATAGACCTCTGATGATGGTTCACCATGCCCAAAGAGGACAAGAATGCTCACAGATAAGCGAAGGAAGACGTCTGATGATGGTTCACTATGCCCAAAGAGGACAAGAATGCTCACAGATAAGCGAAGGAGGACCTCTGATGATGGTTCACTTACGCCCAAAGATGACAAGAATGCTCACAGATAAGCGAAGGAAGACGCCTGATGACGGTTCAATATGCCCAAATAGGACAAGAATGCCGACAGATAAGCGAAGGAAGACATCTGATGATGGTTCACCATGCCCAAAGAGGACAATGGCGCCCATAGCTAAGGGAAGGAAGACCTCTGATGATGGTTCACTATGCCCAAAGATGACAAAAATGTTCATAGCTAAGGGAAGGAAGACCTCTGATGATGGTTCACTGTGCCCAAAGATGACAAAAATGTTCATAGCTAAGGGAAGGAAGACCTCTGATTGATGGTTCACTATGCCCAAAGATGACAAAAATGTTCATAGCTAAGGGAAGGAAGACCTCTGATGATGGTTCACTATGCCCAAAGAGGACAAAAATGTTCATAGCTAAGGGAAGGAAGACCTCTGATGATGGTTCACTATGCCCAAAGATGACAAGAATGCCGACAGATAAGCGAAGGAAGACGTCTGATGATGGTCCACCATGCCCAAAGAGGACAAGAATGCCGACAGATAAGCGAAGGAAGACGTCTGATGATGGTTTACTATGCCCAAAGATGACAAGAATGCCGACAGATAAGCGAAGGAAGACCTCTGATGATGGTTCACTGTGCCCAAAGAGGACAAAAATGTTCATAGCTAAGGGAAGGAAGACCACTGATGATGGTTCACTATGCCCAAAGAGGACAAAAAATGCTCATAGCTAAGCGAAGACCTCTAGTGATGGTTCACCATGCCCAAACAGGACAAGAATGCTCACAGATAAGCGAAGGAAGACCTCTGATGATGGTTCACTTACGCCCAAAGATGACCAGAATGCCGACAGATAAGCGAAGGAAGACGTCTGATGATGGTTCACCATGCCCAAAGAGGACAATGGCGCCCATGGCTAAGCGAAGAAAGAGCTCTGATGATGGTTCACCATGCGCAAAGAGAACGACTCGAATTGTAAGTATCCCTTGCTTCATCTTCCTTTCCTCTTCCTTTCAATCTGACGAAAACCAGGGCAAGTACATTGTCGTGAACCCTGTAGAGAAGGAACTCTCCATCAAACTGTCATCTGATGGTTCCAAGGGGAAGATGACAAGGTCTTGTTCAGTGTTCACAAGCCTTTGACATATCCAGTCCTATGTGCAGCAAAACTAGGCTCATGAACAAAGGTGAGGTCATCAGATTAATAAATCAACCAGTTGGCTTTGACGAGTTTTATGATGAAAAGTCCAAAATGGAGCCCTTAGATTCGTGAAAATCTCAACATCAGTTTACACTTAGCTTAACAAGCAGGGTTCATACACTTACGAAAGGAATAAATTCCAGGAGTTTTCCAGGTTAATAATTAGAATTTTTCAGGAGTCTTTAGTGCAATAACTCGCGACAAAGATGAGCGAATTAAAGAAGTTTAGGAACAAATTTGGCATAGTAATGCGTGGCATCAGATCGCTGGTTCTCCCAGAAGAGAAAAGTGTATTTCTTCCAGGAGTTTCCAGAGTTTAACTTCATTTTTAGCGATTAAATTCCAAGAGTTTTAAGGACTTTCCCCGTAGGCGTATGAACCCTGTACAAGGCAATCTCTATATTTTGCCTGCAGGGAGAATTGTCGATGGCATATTTTCTGAAACCACATTACCAGTAAAATTAGGGTCCCCTATTCATTTACCTATCACGTAGTTTGACACCAAGGAGCATTTTTTTTAAAGCCACAATACTCGGCAGATTTGGGGTCTCTTTTTATCTCAAAGATTTTGATTACAAACATTTAGGCATAAGCATAGTCCCCAAAACAGAGCTGATCATTCGAATTAGGCCTATCCTGATATCCGTTAACTTCATAATTCCTTGTGACTCATCCATTGTTAACTTTGAATCAGTTAAAATATCTTTGCAATGCCATGGGGTTCAAGTAGCTCAATAATGGTCAAACCGGACATCCAAGATACAATACACCCAAACGATTACACAAGAGATTTTCATTTTCGGGGTTCTTCAGTGGAACATGACCAGTTTAAAGGTTATACAAAATGGTCTCAAAATCTGCTACTTTTTTGTGCTAAATTGTTGTAGAGGTGATTATATAGACTTGTTTTACATTTTTGAATGTTTTCAAACTGCCCAAGGTTGGAAATAGCAGCAGTAAAGTGCGACAATTTCACGCCCCTTTCAAAACGGCGAAAGCTGTGATCGCTTGACCTGTGACGTCACAACCTGATTACGATCTCGGTCAAATGCCTGTTGTGACGTTAAAATGTCAGCGACATCACGCTAGAACTCCCACAGTTGGGTGAATCTTTCGTAACAACGCCCGACGTCATAGACTATGACGTTTACGGCGCAATCGTAATCAGGTTGTGACGTCATGCACCGGAGGTCATGGCTCCAATACGTTTTCTCCCACATGTGTGCTATTCGTGTCCTAAAACCCACTTCGACGACATTATTCAAGAAAAAAATACTAGTTGTTGTTTGGAACACTACCGGGTATGTTTTAATGCAAAGTAGTATAGAGTCATTTGGTATAACCTTTAAACATTTCGGGTATGTTGTATCTCTTACATGATTTCTATTCCATTGGCCCACCAAAAGCAGAATTAATAGAGCTGTGGTGATGGAGATCACACTCCTTAAACGACAAAGCCTGCCTATATCCACTTTTCACTGTCAATGAGGTTTGTATGCCATCTGTATAAAAAAAAAAAGTCTCCAAACAATATCTCGGTTGCTTTTGAAACTATAATTTTGAAGCTTAGGCATATATGCGCTGCTCAGGTTTTACCTTTGTATGCCCATTTCATCTATGTCAGCCATTTCTTGGTTCATTTATGTGATCAGATTTGAATTAAGTAGTGTGCACCATAGTGTAGCAGAGGTTCTGCATTTAATTTGATACCCTCTCTGTCTGCCACAATGCACATTCGACATTTGAACAGAAGAAATGCCCATAAAAAAAAGTATGTCGAAGTCAACAATATCACTGTTAAAAAAAAAGTCTTTGATTTTTGCTTGAATGGGTGAAATTTTCTTAAAAATTCTTAAATGAGAAATCAGAGTTTTGTCCTCTATAGAAGAAGAAATTTAAGCACCTGACAAATAAGTCTTTTCACATCAAATGGAATAGTTTTGAGAAGTCTTTGGTTGTTCATAGCAATTTTAAACTCTGCTTCTTTTTTATGAATATGCAGAAATGTTTATTTTTCTTATTTAAGAAAAGTCTTAAATAAGTAAAAAGTGGATTAGTGAAATTATTTCTGACATTTTCTTAAATATTCTTATATTTTGTTAATTTCATAAGTAATAATTTCTTGTGTGGCACCCACTTTTGCTTATTTAAGACTTTTCTTGGATAAGAAAAATGAACATTTCTGCAAATTTACAAAAAGGAAGCGGAGTTTAAAATTGCTAAGAAGTCAAGAAGTTCTCCAAATTATTCTATTTGATGTGAAAACACTTATTTGTCAGGTACTCAGATTTACAGTGCTATAGACACATGATAGAGGACAGAACTGTGATTTCTTATTTAAGATTTTTTAATATTATTAATCTCATTCAAGCTAATTTTTTTTTACTGTGATCGGAAGATGGATAAAATGAAAAATAAAAAAAAAGTTTGTTTCTTGCAAGACAGATCCGATCAACATTTTTCAATGATGGCAGCACAACATCATGCTGTTTTATTCATAAAATCCACACCAATGACAAGTATTTTTGAATCCAAATGAATTCCAAGTCGTTATCCAGAGTAAATATATCTCGGTCAAGCTTGGATTGTGACTGTTCAGTTGAACACTATGGAGATGTAAAACACATGAAATTCAAATGGCCCTTGCTCTAGGTGAATCAGAAGAACGCGAGTTACAAAATATAGCACCGGAGATGTTGTACACTACAATCATATTTTGCAGTCACTGTATCATATTTATCAGAAACTTTGAGAAACTTAGAATGGGCGCTTTTGGTGTAGCGGTCTTGTTTGACGAGTTTATGCACTAATGTCTAGTGGAGATGACTGAAATCGTCACATTTTTCACAGGATCTAACCAGTAAATGTAACTAGGCGAGATACATACAGACCACGTGACAATGACATCCGAACAACCATAATATATCAAATAATATGTAACCACCAGTGTGAAGCCAAAAGAGGTGCGAGACTTTTACAGATTTTACTATGGAACTACCACTGAAAAAATTTACATTTCTTGACCATCTGATTGTATAATTCAACTATTTATGAGATAGGGTGTGTTATTCGGCAAAGAACTCACATTTAGAGTCACGATGCTACCAAGACGTGGAGCTGCTGGTTTCACCATTATATTTAAAATCGAAAACCTGAAATTAAGGATCACAACAATCATTCTTGAAACCTCAGTGGCTCCTGGAAAACTATTTATCAAAAATATTAAAATGGAGGCATTTGGACCAATAACCTTGTTTGGGATTGATTGAAATTGTCACATTTTTCACAGGAACAAGCAAATGCTACTAGGCAGACATCAAGAACTTTTTGACTTCTATTTCTTCAGATCATAATAAAGGTAAATGTAGAAAATAGCAGATTGGCTGGATGAAATCCCTGGTGTTGATTTGCATTGACCTTGACCTTTGAACCATAATTTTGGTACAGGGACACATCGTCTGCCCCTAATTTATTCAATAAAAAAAAATGCAATTGCAGACAGAAAAATTGTGTTACAGACTGCACACAAATCCATACATGGAAATCGCCATTACATAATAATACATCTGATTTTGGGGGGCATATAAAAGTTAAATTCAAAGATCTTTGCATTTCATCTTCGATTTAATGGATTCAAAGACAATGAAGAAACAAGAATACAATTAACTACTCGCATAGTTTCATATGGACATTGTCAAATGAAAGAGTTCTCAGCCTTAAATATCATCGTAAAATGCATGGGCATTTACCGATGAGATGCATTTTCCGATATTGCCCCACTATATGCAATTCAATCCTGATATCCTGCTGTTGGCCTCACCTGTTCATGGTATGGCAAAGTGTGATGAAACAAATATTGTAACAGATGTATATTTCATTCCTTTTTCTGTCATTTATCAGCAAACCAGATTCTCCTGTGAAGAGATTATTTAAAAAATATGTTTTATGATAAAACTAATCATTTATATTTAGATTATCATAAAGAATGTTGGACGACACATGAAATGTCTGCCACATGTAGCCAAGTGGAAGGCAGTGCTATCTGTTGTAATCACCCAGTTTACACTCGAGAACCTGAACCCAACTTATGGGCTCTACCTTAAACTCTTGTCTAGTCTGGTTGGGCAATGCAGGTAAAGCAAGGTGAGATAACTCTCAGTGTAGGTGAACCCTTCAATAGCTCTCCAAAGAAGAGAGAGATTCTGTTTTTCTCTCAATGCATACACTCAATCAAATGTCAAGAAGTGATGAAGGTGCCTGCATGTAGCCTAGACATGCTAGAGGCAAATACTGTGCTGTCCGAGCGCCACTGATGTGCTGTGTGATTTGAGTTCATTCGGGTGATCTTCCCTATTTTGCTCCACCCGACGGTCACACTGCTAAGATGTCTGAGAGAAATTCTCTGCAGCCTGCAAAAACAAAAGGGATATTTTAGGCATGTGTCGATTTGGCAAAAACAGTGCTGCAATGCAGCTCAGTGTTTTGAAAATGTATGTGCTACATGTATCTATTAACCGTGTTTGTATTAAGAAATATTTTACCAAATTTTAAAAGTATAATATTCAAATCTCTATTTAACACACAGGAAGAGTCATCATCCTCGATTATTTGCCCGCAGAGGGAATTGTCCTACACTCATGACAGACATGCCAATGTTGGCTTTTCTTCCGAGTTACGACATACCCGGAATGTGGCCGTCTCTTTGCGAAGTTCCTTGATTATGAATGCCAGAGCTTCAGGGTTCACCCCACTGTCACATAAGCGCAAACAGATCGCCATCGTCTCCGAATCCAGGCCAGTATTCAGAATTTTGGAAATCTCCAGCAAAGCTGCAATAGATTGATATAAAGTTTACCTGGGTTTAAATCAATAACAGACTAAACTACATTAAAAGCAAGTGGATCAGGAGTCGGTGGTTCGAACCCCGGTAGGGGAACTCGCCCACTACAATATTGGGGTCACCGGTAGGATCCTCGTGTGAATGGAAGTGAGTTGGGTCAATGGACAGGTTGTCGAGATGAGGAAGTGTAGGGAGTGTGGCTAATGATGATCTGATTGTCGAGTTGTGCAACAGCGGAGAAGGGGGGGGTGAATGGTGCAACGGAGACGAGGATTGCATTATAGGTACGAGTGTTTTATAAAGCAGGTTCACCAGTGCCTTTTCCAACTTGTAGCCCATCAGAATTTCCCTTTAGTTCAGTTAGTTGAGCGCTGGACTCTGTAACTTCCTGTTGTGATTATTTTCCTCCGTTCTGTATCTTCCAACAATGCTACATGTATAAATTTAGGTATATATATAGTCATGATTTAATCTTTTCATTGTGTATGACGTGCACTGCACATCACTGCTTTCTCTCCTCATTCTGTTGATGACGTGCAGCGTACGTCCATGTTTGTAGTCGTTTTATGATGGCGCCGTTAAGTCGGCGGCTGTATTTCTACACACTGAGAGACACGATGATCAAGCGAGAAGGGAATTTCGTCCTTACTCTGTTACTGGGGGATCCCCCAATGGCACTTCCTCTTAGTTTGATAACAAAGCATGCATGAGTGCCGAAAACGTACAGTATTCTTGTAAAGGCTGCGACATGGCAAGTGAACCCAGGTTAAACAGTGAAAGGGTTGAAAAGAATTAAATTTGTCCACTTTCGTTGAACTTGACAATGAACAGGTCAGAGCAAAGGACTAACTGGGATATATTTGGATATTGAAATATATCCTAATTGGGATATTTTGACCGATTTTCATACTGAACAGCAGTGGCGAATTTCGGCATCTAAACTACAAAATCAAGATAAAATCTACTTCACAAAACTGCCAAAGCAATTGTATAATTTTGTCAACTTTTTCTCACCGAAATTATTCTCTGTGATATTGCGATCATTTGCATTATTTTGTCGTGTTGTTGTTGCAGTATACTTCTCATCACTCACCACTGTTGTGCACTCACCACTGTATACAAACAGAATAACTAGCAATATATGGCAGCTTCAAAATATGGAAGTATAACAGGCCTCGAAATTTAGCGCGAACGAAACGATCGTTTGCGTATCGGTTACGTAAATCCGAAATAGCCAGAACGAAAAATCGATTACGTCAATGCGCTTCTTGGACATATGTTCTGGTAACAAAAGTCCCAACCTCTTCTCTGTCTGTCCACTGTGCAAACTTTAACCACATGACGTGTGTCTTTCAACATGTTTTAAAAGGGAAACTAAGTCACAAACTTGGCCCTGTCTGTATTGAATTTGTAGACAACCACGTGGCAGGCGTCTTGTCTATCCTGGGTTCAGGGCCGGCATACTATTACGTAATAAACCAATAGCGGCCAGGAAACAGCTTTATCAAACTTGAACGAGTCTAAAGGGTTACCCGCAAGCCTCCTCGCTCCAAGGTTGTTGCTCTGTGGGGCGCTCTTCACAGAGCTAGCAGCAGAGGTGGCATGCGAAGCTCCTCGTGGAGGAATTATCTCGGAGCGCGGAGCTTGTGGTTGACACTCATTGTCACTTCCGCCATCTCTAAATTTGCAGGCGGCGTGTTCAACTTCTCTTTTCAATCAGGATTTTAATGGAATCACAAGGAAATGGCGAATGAATTATACAGCCAGTCACAATAGCCAACCATGAATGGTGGAAGCGATTTACGTGTTCCCGTATGTTAACTTATTTGTCTGTTCAGTCGCTGCCCACGTGCTGTGGACAGTCTTTTTTTTCACTCATTGACGGTGCACTGTTGTAATTACGTAACCGTTTTGCGAAACCAATTGGTTACGTAAGAATTAACATCGTAATCGATTTTTCGGTTACTTCAACGAACCAATTTTCGAGGCCTGGTATAAAAAAATATCCAAAGTGGGATATTGTATCCCAATTGGGATATATATCCCAGTTAGTCCTTTTCCCTGACCTGATGAATATTTCGGTCGAATATTTCTGGTAGCGGTACCAATACCAGGTAAAAAAATTCATTTTCATGTTAAATCGGTACCCTGGCCTAGCCACATATATGCAACTCAGTGTATGTATCCACGACTGAGTTGCACATCCTTACTCCGAGAGACATCAGTAGCGTCATTTTCTTCGTGGCCAAACATGACAAAATGTACAATTGACTATGGCATTTAACGGGCTGTAAACATGTCAAATATACTTCTCTCCCCCGACACAAAGTATCTGGCTCATTCCTGCAGCGCAAGTGCACGTAAATAGCACCAAATCAAGTCACTACCTTCCTATCACGTTGAAATTTGAAAATGGTAGACTAAGTCCGAGAAACACAGCAGTGCGCATGCACCGCTAATAACACGAACACTTTACGATATGTCGTAAATAAGGCGTCATCAACTGCTGGGGTAACAGAGATGGAGTTTGACCACGTGCGTTAGGCCCCGCCCACTAGCTAACGACGCTTTCCTCTTTACGACATATCGTAAAGTGTTCGTGTTATTTGCGGTGCATGCGCACTGCTGTGTTTCTCGGACTTAGTCTGCCATTTTCAAATTTCAACGTGATAGGAAGGTAGTGACTTGATTTGGTGCTATTTACGTGCACTTGCGCTGCAGGAATGAGCCAGATACTTTGTGTCGGGGGAGAGAAGTATATTTGACATGTTTACAGCCCGTTAAATGCCATAGTCAATTGTACATTTTGTCATGTTTGGCCACGAAGAAAATGACGCTACTGATGTCTCTCGGAGTAAGGATGTGCAACTCAGTCGTGGATACATACACTGAGTTGCATATATGTGGCTAACCCTGGCCCTGCTGTGTTGAACTTGTGTCACAATATTGTTGACGTTGGAAACTGGACCCTCTTTAATCTAATCAGCATCTGGAGAATGACCTCCTTCAACCGTGTCCAACTTGCCAGCACAAATGGGCACTGAGATACAATAATCAGAAAAGACCAGACTACCCTGTATATTTATGGGGTTTATGGGATGTGTGATGATATGACATGCCACTTACTGTCCATTGTCTCACTTGCAGTCGACACATTTTGACGACTTTCCGCCATTTTTTGAAACACGCAATGCACTGCATCAAGCTCAACTTTCTGAATTTCATAGGTGTTTTAGCGAAATTTTGTGGAAATGTAATACTTTTTTATTATTGCTTTTATGAACAAAACAAGTTTTTCTGCTCGTTGCGAGCCTCGCTTTTGCTTTTGTAAAGCTTAAAGCTTGCGTGCATCGCGTCATTTCAGAAACCGGAAATGCACACAAGGCGGCGATTCGAAAATAACTGAAAGCAAGTTCAGACTCGCTGAAAAAGAAAGAAAACATGGTAAATATAAGGATGTATAATCATACACCAATAGAACTAATATGTGGCTTATCGTTTGCAAGTGTTTAGTTGGCAAAACAGTTCTAAACACTATATTTTTTGCTGCACAACTGAAATACCTCATCCCCATCCAAGTAACAACAACAACAACACTGAACAACAACAACTCTGACGTTTTACTCCAAAACAACAGCAACAAACAATTCAATTTTATTTGTACTTTTCATCCATTAAGGACAGTGTACATGTTGCTGTGGTGCTCGTGTTATATATCTGGTCTGGCACCTCAGCTGCTATTCTGTTTTCTTGCAAAAAGTATCTGTATGCTGCACATTGTCATTGAAGCCCTCGGTAGCCGAGTGGTCTAAAGGCGCTTCTCTGGTGACTGCTAGCCTCACACCGCTGATCCGGCACAGGTTCGAGCCCCGCTGGTGCATGTGTGAAAGTTTATCAGTTACTTGCCGATGAGCGGTGGTTCTCTCTGGGTACACCGGCTTCCTCCACTATTCAAAGTGGCTGTCACCATGTGAGTGAAATAGCCTGGAGTGTGACATCAAACCAACCCCCCACTCTCCCCCCAGCTTATGCCGCATGCCTTCACTTTAGTATATTTCCTGCAGGCCACAGCCAATAGGCCTCGTACTTAATGAAAGAACTGTATCACACAGATTGAATTGTTTGGCAAAATTCAATCGACTGTTCTAATATAATATGATCACACTCGAAAGTCATCCCAATAACAAAGAAACGAAATGATTTATACCACGAGAGTCCGATCGTAAAAAGCTTTTCTGTGGAGAACTTTTGTATGCCTTGACAACTTGCACAGCTGTCCCCCCGTATGCCCCCACAGAGCTACTAACTAGTACCTTACACTGCGCATGGCATAGGATTTGAGTTGCCCAGAAGGCGAAGAGAGCTCATCATGTGATGATTTTGCTTGCAACCCTGCTAACTTCATCAACAGTCAAGATCCAAGTCAAAATTTCAAACACTTAAATGGTTTTGTCCTGTTACCAATATAGGCATTTTGATCCCCTTCATTATAATGTTTGATTTCACCAAAAATAACAGCCACTGTTTTAATTATTTGAAGAGATTAATGAACTAATTTTTGTAATCAGTTAATGATCTTAATACATACAACAATGGAGGAAGTGAGTAAAGAAGGTATTCATAATAACCCAGAAATTAAAATAATGATGTGCTTTGTTGGCATGTACTTACTAATAATCGTCAAGTCAATGTTTGAATGAGGGAGACAACTCATATGGATTAGTTCCGCAATTGATCGTGAAGAAATAGTTCACCACTTTCTTGCTTTTTCAGAGTAGGCTATGTGGTGAAAAAACATACATTGCTCAACAATTGGGTATGAGAACATTATCATGACGTCAACAAAAGCATTATGTTTTAGCTTTGTGACAATTATGGCGCCGCGTTACAATGAAAATGTCGCCTAGAACATTCGCTATGATTGCTCCCTATGAACGATCATAATCAGGCTTCTACGTCATGGCTCAGCAGGTCACAGCCTTCACCATTTCCAAACAGGCTTGGTAATGGACAGTTTCAAGTTCGTTTTTCTTAAACTTCGACGATTCTCAAAAACAGTGAACAATTATTTAGCAGATGGTGTAAGTTTGCAAACTATGTGCTCGGCATGTCTGACAGTCAGAAGTTCTTAGAAAGACAGGATTAATAATGTACTGCACCTTATTTACTGTGAACATTTACGTGTGATTTAGGCAACGAAAATCTACCAAATGTATTGTTTAGTACACTCGGAGCACAGATCGCTTGAAAGTGGAATCCGCGATGACATCAGCTCTTTTCTGCTCTTCCTTCTTTTTGATCCGAGCATCGACTCCTTGAAATAACGTGGCATTTAAACCTGCCAGTGCCTATAAAATTTCCAGTCGTAAGTCCATTTAATCATGATAACAAATTTTTCTCTTGTTTTATTCAATTTCAGATGTTTTGACAGCAAGACCATATAATCCTGTGCCATCATCGTATACTACAGAGCTTTCAAATTATTGAAATTGGAACAAAATGATGGGTACGCCAGTTTCTGCTACACCAGAGTCTAAAGGCTGGTCAACTTTGACTGACAATCCAATACATAGTCATATGAGTGCATACAGCAGTCCAGTCGTCATGAGAAAACCTCCCATTTCTAGTCCAGCTAACTTCAGAAATCACAACACACCACAGCGGAACCAGGTGCCAACTCCAAAGAGCGTGATAGGGGGGATGACTCCTAGTCAGTATCATGATAGAAAATTACGATCGGCAGTTCTCAGCCCGTACCCGAAATCCTATACCCCACTATCAGCTACACCGTCCGGGGCTAGTCCCGCCTTCAAGACGCCCATCCGGGTAGCGCGATCGAATTTGTCAAGTCCTCATCCAATGAGAACTCCAGTTGGAACGAAAATCCCCATGTCATCTAGTAAATTCATCACTCCTCAGACAGGAGTGGTCAATCCATTTGAAGATGCCCTGTTTGATAAGTACCGGGGATCTGTCCTCAGTCCAGGAATATTCGCCCTGTCGGACACTCCAGGAAGTGATGGAAAGGTTTGTATGGATGTTGACAGGATGGGAGTTTAAAAAGATCATTACAGAAATCCCTCTAGTAATAATTCAATCACAGGAAATGAAATTTCTCACCAAAAAATCTGGGGGTGGTCAAATTTATTAGAACAGAAAGGTGGCAAAATGGTTGGAAAGCATGCATCTATATTTCTTGGTTATGGTATTTTAATGAATTTAAAGGCTAGGGTGATCAAATTTATTAGAACCACCAATTGAATTTTGTCCCTGAAATTGGGGATGATTGAATTTTAATAGGGGGATTGAATTATTAGATGGATAATCATAAGAATATATCTACTAAGCTATGTCGGCGGAAGAATTTAGAGTGTGGTGATGGCCACTCTCCCATGCATACTTTGAACTATAGTATAACTCTTAAATCTGCTGATTTAAAACTTGAATACCATTGTGGCATGTGACAGCCAGATGTGGGGAAATTGAAGAAGTTGTGTGTGAAAAATTCCATAAATAGTAACTACACCAATACCAGAAAGAGTCTTTGAAAGATATCTTGATAAAATGATCTATCGCATTGGTATGTAAGAAGACATGGAAGATGGGTACCAGGGAGCCCGTCTGCTTTCAGGGCTGGACTGCTGCAGCATACATAAAAGAGGACCTCATTAAAGAAGCATGAATAGTATCAGTAATCGTGATTTCTTAACCCCGTCTTCTCGTTGAAGAAATTTTCCTAATTTATTCAGATACCATAAGACGCATATTTCACTCAAGTTTCCAAAATCTACAGGTGGTTTTCCAGAAGTGCTCGCTTGCATCATTGCATCTGGCAGTCATGTCCCACAATGATACAGAAGCAGATAGGGACAATAGTACAACATGTACCTAGGTCTGCATATGGGAGAGTAGATGATGGATAAATCTGACGATTTACAGAAACACTGTTAGATAGGTACATGTAGTTAAATCTGTTTGTACCTATAATGTCCGCACATATATGCATTGTAAGCTTCATTCAACATAAATAATGAGCGCTATGATATTACTGCGGATGTGTATGCTTCATAATTCATAGGAAGTAAATGGTTTAATATGCACTATTTCAGAGCCCACAGTCCTTTCGATGGTCCATTGATCAGTTGGCCATTCTCAAGCCAGTAGAAATGGATGAAATGCCCAACCAGGAAGCCTTCAGGGCGAGGTGAGAAAACTTGTCTTTTCACAAATAATGCTCAAAACATTCCCCCAAAGTTAAAATTATCTTTCACATTAATTCAGGCCTAGGAAACAATTCCACGTACGCACCTCAGCACCTTGTCCATCTATCTATTTCCATGTGCTCGGGGCCAATTCTGTGTGCCAGAAATACTGGCACTCGCCCCATCCTTTCCTTGCACTCGTGAAGTATTCCATACCCACATACAAAGTTCAATGCACTCCGACAAATTTTCACCAATACACTGACTTCGGGGAGGAATGGACGGGGTGATCTCGAGTGCCAGGATTTCTGGTCCATGCAAACAGAATTGGCCCCGAGCACAGGGGAATAGATAGATGGACGAGGAACTGAGGCGTGTGCGTGCAGTTGTTTCCAAGGCCTGTAATTTCTCTGTGGAATGAAAACAAAATATAGTAAATCGAAAAAACCTTCACAGTTTTCTAGCTTTTATGGCTTCTACTGAATCAGCATAGGAAACTATATTTCGAGATGGCAGCCAATGATTCACTAGTACAAACACATCCTGGGATGGTCTCTGATAAATGAAGACCGACTGAGGTGGAAACGGACTTATCCATATAGCCCTATCATTACCATGATTACAACCTTTAAATAGGAACCCTGATCTCGATGTACTTGACTCATTATCATCAAAGGTTGCCAGTGATTAGCAAGGTCATACCCAGATAGGCCATCAAAGTTTTCATAAATTTTCAACAGGTTAGTGGCAATCCTGCTCTCTAAAATAGAGGTAAAAAAGGTCATTTTTGCTCAATAAGACAATGGGCCGCGTGATCTGATGTCATGTCACAAACGAACGTCTAATAAGGGCAGATGAGCTATGCAGATTTCTTATCTGAATTTGGTGGGCTTGAGATACCAGCTTTGGAGAATTTTTCTAAGTTACTAGTTAGGAGACAAAATACTTAAAAGAAAGCCAAACGATGATATTACCATCCAGTTACGCAACCTGTAAATAATATAAAAAGGAAAATATAATAACCTTGGCATTTCATATTTAACACTTTTGAACCATTGGGTTTCTTACAGATCCGTTGTTTCCCTTGGTCATTAGCTCTACACTGCCTGGAAATCAATGCCAGAAGATAGATCATTTGAGCTACCAGTACTTTTATTAATGAAGAAAGTGTTGATGCATGTCGTTTATAATGGAATTGGGTGAATTCGTAATAAGGAATTCATCCATGCAATGTACAGATTAAATGTTTCTCATTTTTCTCCATTTCTAGGCTAGACCGAGAAGTTGAAGAAAGGGCTCAACATGCGATAAATGAGTTCTTCTCCAGACACAATATCCTGCCTTCCCCTATGACCAGCATTGATGGAAAACCTGTCTATTTTGCAACACCAGTCTCACAAAACGGTATGTTTAGCTTAATTTCAACATTTCCTTCAAGCTTTTTCTCATTTACTTTCTTCCAAAGTTGATTATTTCAAGGACAACCCCAATGGAAAATTCAAGATGCTGGAAATTGATTACGGTAATTCCTCTAATAAATCGATTACCCTATCGGGGAATCGATCACCCACAATTTTTTGGAGAAAAATATGATCGGAAGTTGTAATACATGTAATTCAATCACCCCCGATTTTTAGTAGATGCACTTTTTACTTTTTAGTAGATCACATGCAATGTTTATTATGTGCACTTGTTGACCAGGGATTCATAGTTGTCGAGTTTCACTACTGTAACGATGGTATGAATATCTCAAAAAATGAAAACTGTACGTAAAAAAACTAAAAATTGTACAATTTAGAAGTGAAATACCAAACATTCTCACAAAAACTCAGTTTCCGAAGTGTTGCTGTTGTTGTCAACGAAGTCAAAACTCTAAGCTAAAAATAGCCAATCAACTAGATCCCATGTTAGGGCTGTTCCAGAAAAAAATACATGGGGGGGACAGAAGGCACTTTATTTTTGCCCCCACCACCCATGTAATGAAATATAATTTTACCCCCACCACCCATATTATTGAATATAATATGTAACCCACATAAATGCCATTATGTTTATCCATCAGGCAACCACCCACGTAATTATACAACTCTTTTACACCACGACCCATACGTAAATATATAAAGTGCCTTCTGTCCCCCCCATGTACTTTTCTCTGGAACAGCCCTTAGATGAATGAGTAAAAGAAGGTTCTCGGCTGTTGCCACTACAAGCATGACAGCAGAGCAAAGCTGGCGGTGAGGAATAAATTTCCACTCTTCGTCTATTGCCACAGATGGAATTCCAGTGATCTCAAATTGTTTAGCTTATTTTACAATCATTACAAACTGGATCTAAAGAAATTTTTTTCAATAAAATCGGCTGTGTGAATTTGAAACAATTGCAGTGTTGGAAACTGGATCCTTGCTGGTTTATTCTCATTCTTCATGACTTTCGGGTTTAACAGATTTGCAATAAATCGATCACCCCTCTGTTTTATCACTTCAAATATCACTTCCTGTGATCAATTTAATATGAAATAGGCAAAGCCTAGAAACGAACGAAGTATACTTCTTTTGTTCGCTTCTGACTTTGCCTTTTTCGTATCATTTTTTTTTTTTCGCAAACCATATAGGTCTATATAGTCACTGTTATATTACGGAAGCTTAGAAGGGACATTGAAA
>JAVTVY010000957.1:0-35341 GCA_036873755.1 Hanleya hanleyi
AGATGGCTGGAGATGCATTCGAGCCAATTTCTGGCAAATAAAATAAGAAAATATGATTGGCAAGCCACTACGTTTTTTGTGTTGTTTTTCAAGCAAAACCTGTTTCATAATACACCCTCATTCTGATTCTGAAATAAGCAAACTTATTTTGAAAATTAATTTCTGTAAATTTATTCAGAGACTCCGCTGCAAATTAATTGTTTCAACTTACTGTGTGATTTATTACACCGTTCTATCTACGCCGTTTTTTACAGGCAGTGTCTGGTTTGACAGTTTATTTTTGCGTCTTGACAGATGCTTTGCCGATTTTGCGTGAGCTTGTAAAGATTTTTTTCTGAGCTGCCGTAACGTACTCTATCATTACAAATGGTACATTCAGCCAAACCTGGCAAATTGAGTTTCCTTATGTAGTCTGAAAGGTGATCCCCGTGACAGTCTTTGTCCTCCAGCCATGACCAACGAAACTTATTTTTGATACTCTTATCCACCTCATTGACATCTATGTCGGCACTGCGATGTAACACGCTCATGATTTTCACTTCGATTTTCACTCCGGCAAAAAAGGCGCAATTTTCACTTCAGACTGCCACGCAATATCCCATAATAGTTTCGGCTGCTAGCGATTTGAGCGCCAGTACTACAGGGGAGACAACTCTAGTTGTCTCCGGAGTTGTCTCCCGTATCACGTGGCGGACAAATTATTATAAAAATGGCGACTACGTCGGTTCTTCGCTAGAGACGATCGGGATCCAATTTTGAGGATCAAAAATGGTAACAATACATACTTTATTAAGATCAGGTAAAAAATGGGTTTTTGAACGTTCAAATATCGATTTAGTCGACATCAAGTATCACTTTCCTGGTAAAACCGGACGAGAATCTAAATTTCTATAAAAACGGAATTTTTCCAAGTTTCAACAAAAAACCGGATTTCCGGCAAAAACCGGAAGACTTACATCACTGCATGTAAGTTTTGGAGTTTTCCATCAAATAAACAGCCGAGATATTGTCCGGACGAATTTGGCCATAAGGACAACCAAGGCGATTCCTATAAGGCGCATATAACGGAATCCCACTACCCACACAATAACCAAGTCATTCATCAAGTGCCCTCCTCCTTCCTCTCATGCCTCTTTTCTGGAACAGCCCTCAGCATTATTAGCATACACAGTAGCAAAAGACAATCTTACCCTAAAGTTGTTTCTGCTCCACCTGATTTGGAACGTTGAGTGGCTTTGTCATAGGGACAAAGTTTATAAACATATTCCCTGTCAGTCATCTCAAAGCATTTTTCTTTGAGTGCAAAATATTCATCATCCGGGCCTAGATCTAGCTCCAGAAAACTGTTAATATCACTGAATGAAATATAAAACAAAGAACAAACATAACAAAAAGATAACATACCAGCACTATTAATCTATACAGAATTTCAACATTTCTGCAAAATCAAACTGAATATTGAGAAAACATCTATTTTTTATGAGACGGTACAGGTGTCAAAAATTATTGAGTTAATCTGTTTTTATGAAATACATTATAGAATATCAACAGGAATATTTATTTTCAGCATTAATGCCCGCTGACATTGATAATGTTAATTTAGCACTTGCTCCAAATCCAAGTTATTTTACATGATTGGAATGGATTATTTTAAACTACCTTATTTCTTTATCTAAATCTTTTAATTTTTGATCGGCTTCATTAAAAGCTGCTCTAGCCTCATCTGCATCTGAAAGAGAAAAAATCCAAGACGTCAAAACATTGCCCAACAAGAGCCCAAGGGGCTTCAATATACGCCCGTATATCTGGAATTACATTCGTTCAAATTTCAAGGTTGTTTAATAGCCTTGATTCCAATTGATCTAGCAATCCAGAGAAAGGTCTACAATTTTTTGCTTATGAGAATGTAACATATATCACATCTTATATTGAATGATAAACTAAAATGAGCTTAACTCTTGGTAACTACATGTAGTTGACCTTGAAGCAAGAGCTGAGAGCTCACATATCCCACACTGAAATCGACAATAGTCAAACACAAGAAAATAGTAGTTTCCCTGCAAATGGATTCCTTTCAGACGAGAGAATTTTTCATGAAGGAAGAAGAAAGTGATGAAGTAAATCTTTGTTCTTGAGTTAATAAACAGGTGTGAAGCTCATAAAGGACTCCTCTCCCCGTTAAATTAGTAAATGTATGGTTTTTATTTCACAACAGTTTAACTAAATGAAGCGTTTCAAACATGGGAGACAACTCCACAGGACAATACCATATAAATGCAGGGGAAAGAACTTCGAATATTCCAACAATATTCCAACACATTTAGTCAGCTAAGTTTGATTCAGTTTTGGGGGACTACGACCTAGACCTTTGACAAATTGATCTCATATGTATGGCTCCACTTTGCCATGCGAGTAAGGCATACTCAAAGTTTGGTACCAATCCATACCTTGAAACTAGCGCTATCGCATGGACAACAAATGTTAATGGATGAATGGACAGAACGCAACATCGCATTACACGACCTCGTCTTCGACAGGCATATGAAAATGTGACTTTTAATGATTTCTTGATTTTGGGGTCACAGTGACCTTGACCCTTGACCTTGACCTCAATTTTGGTACACAACACATCGTCTTCCCTCAATCTATCAATGCACACAAAAAATCATGATTGTTAATGATTTCCTGATTTTGGGGTCACAGTGACCTTGACCTTCGACCTTGACCTCAATTTTGGTACACAACACATCGTCTTCCCTCAATCTATCAATGCACACAAAAAATCGTGATTGTTAATGATTTCCCGATTTTGGGGTCACAGTGACCTTGACCTTTGACCTTGACCTACATTTTGGTATGTGACACATTGTGTCCCCCTAATATATCGACTGACACAAAATATGTTATTTTTAATAATTTCCTAATTTTGGGGTCAGTGACCTTTGACCTTGACCTAATTTTTGGTATGCATCACTTCATTTCCGCCTATTGAATCCACTCACAAAAATTAGAAATTTTTAACGATTTCCTGATTTTTCGATCACACTGACCTTTGACCTCTGACCTTGACCTACATTTAATATGCAACACATCGTTCCCCCCTAGGGCATCCACTCACTAAAAATTAGAACTGTAGATAGAAAACTGTCAATGATCAATGATTTCCTGATTTTTGGCAACAGTGACCTTTGACCTCGACCTCAATTTTGGTACGCGACACATCGTCTCCACCTGGTGTATCCACTCACAAAAGATTGCAACTGTGGATAGAAAACGTTCACAGATATAGACCGGACACGAACACTTCAGTGATTTTCTGTTTTTTAGGCCAGTGACCTTTGACCTGTGACCTCGACCTTTATTTTGGTACGCGACACATCGTCTCCCCGTAGGGTATCCACTCACCAAAAATTGGAGCTGTGGATAGGAAACTGTCCCAGATATAGACCGGACACGAGAACCGGACACGGACAGACAGACAGACGGACAGACGGACGGAAACCGCCATCACATAATACGTCCGCCTTTTGGGCGGGCGTATAAAAAGGTGTCGTGACATACAGTTGATGCGATAGAATATTTTAATAAGCATGTAATTTTTGCAAAGTTTATGAGAGATTCTAAAAAATTACATGCAAGCAAGGTCAAGATCATGATATGTACTTTCATTACAATTGACATTTAAACATATCTTACTTTACAGATTTCTCATAAAAATTATGAAAATGAAAACACCATGTACCAAACTACCATGAAAATAATCTGTTCATACAACAAGATTTACACACCTAATTTCCTTGCACAATAAAACATTGTGTACTGGAGCAGTATGGTATCATATTGGTGACTATGTCTTCACCATATCGGTGCCATGGTGGTACCACAGCGGTCTGTCGATGGTTGTGTGTCTGCTCCGGTATCACCATGGTACCGTAATGGTGATGACATAGTCACCGCTATGGTACCATACTGCTCTGGTCACAATGTTTTCACCAAAGGGGAACTTACATGTGTAGTTACATTCATTAAGACTTGGAAATAGTTTACATGCGGATATCATAATTCAAATATTTACACCATCGGCCAATACAAAGCACTTCTAAATAGGGAATAAAATGCCAACAATAATCTAAAGTATGAATTATGAGCATCATGGCACAACAGGTAAAGTGTTGAGTGATGGCAAACTACCAGGTAAATACTACATATTCAGAAAATCTTGCAAGGATAAACATGTAATATCCTTACTTTTTATCAAGGCTTGTGTTTCCTCATTATATTCTGGCATTTGTTCTTCGTTCTCTTCCTTTTTCTCCTCTTCTCCTTTGTTCTGTATGGAAATAATGTGAGACCAATTACACAGAAATTAACAGATCAAAGACAAGTTCACTGAACATCAATATGCCCCTTCATTGGCTAACAAATACATACATTTGTATAAAATACATGTGTTATATTGTGATTTCCACTTATGAGGTTAACATAATAAAATAATGTTATGACACCAAATAATGATGCATATGTTTGATTCTATAATTATATTCCTGCATTGTGAAATACCCTGCCAGAAAATACTGGATCGGGTGAAAATCATGCTCATGACTTTGGGGATACAGTCCGATTCTATATTATGAAAATATTCACTTGTTTTGAGGGAAATATGCAGTTTTGTTGCAGCTCAGGCAATATGCACAGCCAAAGGGCAACAAAACTGCAAATTCCCCTCAAAACAAGGCAATAATTTCATTATTATATTTATCAACTTAACTCTGTGCTATTCACACAATGCTATTGATAACAACTTCTTTATTGCTGTTGAGCTGACGTTTCATTAGAGATACTTCCAACTTTTTCAAAGCTAATGAAACATTGGAAGTATCTGGAAGTATTAGCTTTGAAAAAGTTGGAAGTATCTCCAACGAAACGTCAGCTCAACAGCAATAAAGAAGTTGTTATAAATAAAATAGCATTGTGTTATATACGCCGACATCTAAATGCCTATCAAAGAAATTATCTGTGCTAATCTATTATCCTTCGAGCATACTATTGTTTTATGATTTATTTTGCAAGAGCGCAATCCTTCCGAGTTGGTTGTTTTCAGTGGGCAATGCGGGACTTGCACAATACAGGGTTCCGGCCTCGGCCGCTAGGATCGCCTTTGTCTTTATTTCCGTTTTATCTCACTTCTATCGTCTGCTAGGCACTGAGCTGGTCTTTCAGGGCGGCTTAAGCTCCATTCCCGCTGAGATCTAACGACTGGAGCTCTACTGTACAGCATGCTGGCATGAATACACATTTAAACCCATTGTCAGCTAATGCCGACGTCGCGGTATTTATTGACTTTAGCGAAGTTCACATGACAACTACCTGCATGATATCTCGCGATATAGGGTTTGCTTACCTACGGAAATTCCTTGAATGTTTCCAAAATATAAACGACCCGGAACGGGAACGTTTATACTGTTTCAATCATCCCCGGGTCGGTTTTATATTCGGCATATTTGTCTTTCATCATTGCTAACGAATATGACGGCATAATCGAATAAACTACGACAGGTTTCTATCGATTATATCAAGTACTGAACTTAAAATCATATAAATCAGCCAGCTATTTTCACATCTATTTCCATGTCGGCTGCTTTTTCTCGATAAACCTACAATGTCGTTCGCCACGATCCTGGCGGCTGGGCGGTGGTTATTACGGAGAGTTATCGCCCGCTATGCGTCCAAGCGAAACGATCGGCCAGCCTACTCAGCTGTGCCTAGCAGACGATAGAAGTGGTATAAAACGGAAATAAAGACAAAGGCGATCCTAGCGGCCGAGGCCGGAACCCTGTATTGTGCAAGTCCCGCATTGCCTGCAACATAAATTATCATGCACGAGATTTCACCGATTCGGAGCTGCTTCACTACCATCGTGTAAATCTCACAATGCACGTATGACATTTGACGATGCTTGTTAGTTACTCCAATAATGTTCTTGGGGGGAAAATATTTATTTCTGCTGTATTCTGCAACTAAAATCAGCCCTGGGAATATGCCGTTTTTATCTCATTACAATTAAAAGACATTCTAATAAAAATAATAATTTGGTTTATTATAAACCATCTTCAGATGAGGATGGTCTGAAAATAAACCAAAATATAGAATCAAACAAGATTCTTTGGGGTCATAACATTACTTCAACATGTGTAAATAATACTGTGAACCGTCTGGTAATTATGTCAAATATGGTCCAAAAACATCAGGTCATTGAACAGATGTGGGGAAAAACGTATTGAAGTAGTAACCTCCGACCCATGACATCAGATTCTGATTACGATGATGTCATATAATATTGACTGGTCAGTTATTTCAAACATCCTATTGTGACTGTGTTACACAGAAATTGAGTATGACGACATCATGACTTCAACAAAGGCTTTGTGATGTTGTTGGTGCTAAATGGAAATGTTCCCTTGAACATTTGCTACAATTGCTCGCTGGGAACAGTCGTAATCAGACTCCGATGTCATGGGTCAGCAGGTCATGACCTTCATGGTAATAGAGGGTTTCGCGTTCAATTTTTTCAAAACTTCAATGATTTCAAAAAACAGTAAACTGCTATTAAATGTCCAGAATAATTTTGCATCAAAAAAATTATGTGGTGTGGGATCATTTGGTAGAACATTAAACAATTCATATTGATAACTGTACTTGTATATCAGATGGGTGACTCACTGATGTAAACATCCCTCTATGAATCCCAGAAGTTAAACAGATCGAGACATTGTTTGAACAAAATTTCAAACCCATGCATGTAAAACAGTTTAGGATATATTTTGCTTATTAGAGCAGTCTAGCTGTGAGAAATGGGTATAATGTCTCCTGGTAATTGTATCAATAATCAATCTTTTAACACCAAAAGTTAGTCTTATCATTGACTGACTGCTGAAATGACATATCTATAGCATTTATCATTAGCCTATATTTCGCTCACAAATCAGAACAGATGGACAGGCAGACAGGAAAAAAGATGCCCCTTTTATATGTACTCCATAGTATTGATGGGGGATTCCATTGGATAACTATTATCTGGAATGTTACTACTATGATGAGTATGTGCATTGATCAAATGGATGAATGCAAAATTACTGTGCCAAAAGTGCATCTGTATTCAAACATAAATTAAACAAGAGCCCAAGGGGCTTCAATATACGCCCGTATATCTGGAATTATATTGGTCCAAATTTCAAGGTTGTTTAATAGCCTTGATTCCAATTGGTAGCTAGCAAAATCCAGAGAAAGGTCTACAATTTTGTGCTTCTGAGAATGTAACATATATCACATCTAAAATTGAATGATAAACTAAAATGAGCTTAACTCTTGGAAACTAGTTGACCTTGGAGCAAGAACCGAGAGCTCACATATCCCACACTGAAATCGACAATAGTCAAACACAAGAAAATAGTAGTTTTCCTGCAAATGCATTTCTTTCAGACGAGAGAATTTTTCATGAAGGAAGAAGAAAGGGATGAAGTAAACCACATTCTTGAGTTGACAAACAGGTATGAAGTTCATAAAGGACCCCTCTCCCCGTTAAATTAGTAAAAGTATGGTTTTTATTTCACACCAGTTTAACTAAATGTAGCTGTTTCAAACACGGGAGACTCCACAGGACAAATGCCATATACATGTTGGAGAGAGAACTCTGAATATTCCAATCTAACACATATAATCAGCTAAACATGATTCAGTTTTGGGGGACTGTGACCTTGACCTTTGACAAATTGATGTATGGCTCCTCTTCGCCATGCGAGTAAGGTATTTGATACCATTCCATACCATGAAACTAGAGATATCGTATGGACAACAAATGTTAATGGATGGATGGACAGAACGCAACATCGCATTACATGACCTCATCTTCGATAGGCATATGAAAAAATGTGACTTAATGATATCTGATTTTGGAGTCACAGTGATCTTGACCTTTGACCTTGACCTAAATTTTGGTACACGACACATCATCTTCCCGTCAATATATCAATGGACACAAAAAAATCATGATTTTTATGAATTTCATGATTTTGGGGGTCACAGTGACCTTGACATTCGGCCTTGACCTACACTTTCGTACGTGGCACATCATGTCCCCCTAACAAAAACATGAGATTGATCTAATCAAAACCCCTCGGCTTTCCCCAAGTGATTGAGACCCATGTGTAGTGTGAATTGGGGAAGAGATAGTTCTATGTGGGATGATCAAGATATACTGGTACTTAGTTACATTCAGGCATATAGGACAGAAATAGAAAAATTATATATCTGTAAAGGGGCATAACTCTGTAAAATATGGGTCGAGGGGAGCCACTTTCGATAGGCGTCTGACTTAGCACTCTGTAAAATAAGAACCGAGACAAATAAGCTGTACCGAACACAGATCTACAGATCTATATAGCTTGTACATTCAGCTACAGATAACAAAATCGAAGATTATTACATCCGAAAGGTGCATAACTCCATAAGCCGAGGTGAGTAATCCTTTGTTGGCTTGTAGAATACAGCAATATAAATAAGTTTCCAAAATATAGTAGCTATACCGAACACAGTTTCGCAGATATAGTTGGTTACATTCAGGCATATAGGTCAGAAATAGAAATTAATATATCAGTAAAGGGACATAACTCTGTAAAGTATGGGCCGAGGGGAGTCACTTTCGATAGGCATCTGACTTAGCACTCTGTGAAATAAGAACCGAGACGAATAAGCTGTACCAAACACGGATCTTCAGATATAACTTGTACATTCAATTATAGATAACAAAATCGGAGATTATTACATCCGAAAGGGGCATAACTCCATGAGCCGAGGCGAGTAATCCTTTGTTGGCTGGTAGAATACAGCAATATAAATAAGTTTCCAAAATATAGTAGCTACCAAACACAGTTCTGCAGATATAGTCGGTTACATTCAGGCATGTAGGATAGAAATAAAAATTAATATATCTGTAAAGGGGCATAACTCTGTAAAATATGGGCCGAGGAGAGCCACTTTCGATAGGCGTCTGACTTAGCACTCTGGGAAATAAGAACCGAGACGAATAAGCTGTACCGAACACGGATCTGCAGAAATAACTTGTACATTCAGCTACAAATAACAAAATCGGAGATTATTACATCCGAAAGGGGCATAACTCCATGAGCCGAGGCGAGTAATCCTTTGTTGGCTGGTAGAATACAGCAATATAAATAAGTTTCCAAAATATAGTAGCTACCGAACACAGTTCTGCAGATATAGCTGGTTACATTCAGCCATATAGGACAGAAATAGAAATTAATATATCTGTAAAGGGGCAGAACTCTGTAAACTATGGACCGAGGGGAGCCACTTTCGATAGGCGTCTGGCTTAGCACTAGATAAGTGTTGAAAATTTGGTGGTTGTGTCTCAAGCGGTTTTGCCTAAAATGCGGTAACGGACGGACGGACGTACGGACAGACGTACATGGCGACGACAATACCCCGAGGCCAAAATGGCCGAGGGGTACAAAAGTACTTTTCAAAGATTTCTCGATTCTGGAGTCACAGTGACCTTGACCTAAATTTTGGTACATGACAAACCCCGTAATTTCTCAATGGACACAAAAAATCATGATTTTTAACAATTTCCTGGTTTTGGGGTCACAGTGACCTTTGACCTTGACCTAATTTTGGTATGCGAACTTCATTTCGGTATGTGAACTTCATTTCCCCCTATTGAATCCACTCACCAAAAATTAGTAGTTTTTAATGATTTCCTGAGTTTTAAGTCACACTGACCTTTGACCTTGATTCTGGTGTAAAAGTGATCTTGACTATTGACCTGGATCAAAATTTTGGTACATGACAAAATGGCTACCCGTATTTTCTCAATGGACTCAAGAAATCATGATTTTCAATAATTTCATGATTTTAGGTCACAGTGACCTTGACCTTGACCTACATTTTGATATGTGACACATCGTGTCTCCTAATGTATCTACTGACACAAAGAAATGTTATTTTTAATAATTTCCTAATTTTTGGGTCACAGTGACCTTTGACCTTCGACCTTGACCTATATTTTGGTATGGGACACTTCATTTCCCCCTATTGAATCCACTCACAAAAAATTAGAAATTTTTAAAGATTTCCTGATTTTTCGGTCACACTGACCTTTGACCTCTGACCTCGACCTACATTTGGTATGCAACACATCGTTCCCCCCTAGGGCATCCACTCACCAAAAATTAGAACTGTAGATAGAAAACTGTCAATGATCAGTGATTTCCTGATTTTAGGCAACAGTGACCTTTGACCTCTGACCTCGACCTCATTTTTGGTACGCGACACATCGTCTCCACCTAGCGTATCCACTCACAAAAAATTGCAACTGTGGATAGAAAACGATCACAGATATAGACCGGACACGAACACTTCGGTGATTTCCTGTTTTTTAGGCCAGTGACCTTTGACCTCTGACCTTGACCTTCATTTTGGTTCGCGACACATCGTCTCCCCATAGGGTATCCAGTCACCAAAAATTAGAACTGTAGATAGAAAACTGTCCCAGATATAGACCGGACACGGGGGACGGACAGACGGACAGACGGACGGAAACCGCCATCACATAATACGTCCGCCTTTTGGCGGGCGTATAAAAATGGATCCTTCACCTTTACTGTTCTACAGGTACCCAAATTAAAGGAGGTTATCTCAGAAATAAGACATGATATTGTAATGATATGAATGATTGTCTCTGTAACCTGTAAGTATGGCTGTGTGCTGTGTGTGTGAAGCTGTGTAGTGCGAAACTGAAACTTGAACACCCGCTTATCCTTCTCCTCATCAGACTGTGAGAATTTCTGAAGTGGAAGATATACATAGACCTGTACATTTTGTAATAAACTGGTTTCTATCATGCTCAGTGGCCATTTTCAATATTTTGAAACATAAAATTGCCAGAAGCAGATATATAAGATAAAGGGGTAACCCCAAAACAGGTTCCTGTATAATGAGTGGATGAACAGATTAACAGTTCTGATCATACGCTGATTACATGCGGGGTAAAGTTCCAGCATTCCAGTCAAGAAAGAAGCGAAATCCAGTCCCAATAAGATTGACAGACTGAGAAAAAAACAATTTGCACTGAGGATAGTCGAATACCAAAGACCAATACCCATTTACAGGTCTGAGGTGTAAACCCCGTATTGGGGATGAACTGAGCAAGTTCCAGAAGAAAGAGAGATCCAAAAGATCAATGCTTAAAATCAGGTCAGTCCATCTTTCATGTAATACAAGGGAGAACAATAGTCCTGCTGAATTCAACAATGAGAAGGGAGGATTTTTAGTAATATAAAAGCCTAGAAATAGGAACTTACATGAATGTTCTACCAACAGACATGACAGATCAGTGCAAAAACATGTACACACTCCAGACAGCGTATAAATGCCTTTCAAAAACACAGCTCCAGTTTCTATACCCAAACATCCCAAGCCAAGAGAACATGTATCATGACTTATATAATGTTCAATGCTCACCACAAGCCAAATATATTGGTAAGATGTTTGTAAAGGAGGACTCTACCATGTACCATGTACACATGCCCTCACCACAAAGTAGACGGGTAGGGATAATGCAACGAAAAAATATCGGAGAAGTTTACTCACTTCCTCTCTCATATCTTCATCATAATCATCATCCCCATCACCATCACCATCCTCATCATCATCATCATCTTCCTGATCCTCATCATCTAAACCCTCATAAATAGGTGGGGGGATTTCTTCCCCAGGAATTGGATCAGGGACCTGGGTCACCTACAAGTGCACGAAGATAGCCAGTCAGAAGATATTTTGGTGTCACAAGTCAATTTCAAATATTTATGAATTCAAATATCTGACGTCACTGAATATTTGGTGACAGAAATGGGATTCATCGTTTTACCCAGAGCGATTAATCAGTTCACAAAGTGGGATTCATTGGTTTACCCAATTCAAAATTTGATGTCACAAGCTACTGGGATTCATTAGTTTATGCAGTCAGATATCCAGAGCCAGAAGCGTGATTCATCAGTTCACTGATCACGAGTCAAATATTTGGTCAGAAGTGGGATTTATCAGTTTAACCAGTCATATACATATACATGTATGATGTCAGAAGTGGCATCCATTGTTTAACCATGTCATTTATTTGATGTTGGAAATGCACTTCATCAATGATCATGAGTCAAATATATGGTCAGAAGTGGGATTCATCAGTTTTATCCAGTCAAATATTGTGTCAGAAGTGGCATTCATTGGTTTACTCAGTCATATATTTGGTGTTGGAAATGCACTTCATCAGTTCATTGATCAGGAGTCGAATACTTTGTGTCACAAGTGGCATCCATTGGTTTACCCAGTCAAATATTTCATGCCAGAAGTGGAATTCATTGGTTTACACAGTAATATATTTGGTATCAGAAGTGAGAGTCATTAGTTACCCAGTCAAATATTACTTGGTACCAGGAGTGAGATTCACTGGTTTACCCAGTCAAATATTTGGTGTCGGAAGTGGGATTCATTGGTTTACCCAGCCAAATATTTGGTGACGGAAGTGCATTTATCAGTTCACTGATCACGAGTCAAATATTTGATGTCACAAGTGGCATCCATTGAGTTACCCAGTCAAATACTTCATGTCAGAAGTGGGATTAAGGTTAACCCAGTCATATATTTGGTGTCAAAAGTGGGATTCATTGGTTCATCCAATCAAATATTTTGTGACGGAAGTGCGTTCATCAGTTCACTGATCATGAATCAAATATTTGATGTCACAAGTGGCATCCATTGAGTTACCCAGTCAAATACTTCATGTCAGAAGTGGGATTAAGGTTAACCGAGTCATATATTTGGTGTTGGAAATGCACTTCATCAGTTCACTGATCAGGAGTCCAATATTTGGTGTCAGAAGTGGCATCCATTGGTTCACCCAGTCAAATATTTCATACCAGAAGTGAGATTCATTGGTTTAACCCGTCAAATATTTGGTGTCAGAAGTGGGAATCATTTGTTACCCAGTCAAATACTTGGTACCAGAAGTGAGATTCATTGGTTTACCCAGTCATATATTTGGTGTCAAAAGTGGGATTCATTGGTTCATCCAGTCAAATATTTTGTGACGGAAGTGCGATTCCTCAGTTCACTGATCATGTGTCAAGTATTTGGTGTCAAGTGACATCCATTGATTTAACCAGTCAACTACTTGGTGCCGTAAGTGGGATTAATCAGCTTACCCCATCAACTATTTGGTGTCAGAAGTGGGATTCATTGGTTTACCCAGTCAAATATTTGGTGACGGAAGTGTGTTCATCAGTTCACTGATCAAGAGTCAAATATTTGATGTCGCAAGTGGCATCAATTGGGTTACCCAGTCAAATACTTCATGTCAGAAGTGGGATTAATTGGTTAACCCAGTTATATATTTGGTGTTGGAAATGCACTTCATCAGTTCACTGATCAAGACTCCAATATTTGGTGTCAGAAGTGGCATCCATTGATTTACCCTGTCAAATACTAATACTTGGTGCAATAAGTGGGATTAATCAGCTTACCCCATCAACTATTTGGTGTCAGAAGTGGGATTGATTGGTTCACCCAGTTGAATATTTGGTGTCAGAAGTGGGATAGAGTGGTTCACCCAATGGTGTATTAGGTTGTGAGATTTGCATGTTCCCAGATCAAACACAGTCTAGCTTCACTATAAGGCGCCTCGATATAATGCTGATTTTGATAGAAGGTGGGTGCTATGCTGTCCCCCAAATTAATGAATACATATCATTTCAACCCATTTATAACGCTGAAAATCTATAAGGTGGTTCAAATTTGGTCCCCCAAGAACAGCATTATAGAGAGGTTACACTGCAATTGAAATAATCAGTCAGAATGTTTAACAGGTCAAATTATTCCAAACATCAAAAGTAATTTTGATCAGTATTTCCTGTATGAACTACCGCTCAAAACATCACTCCATTCCACTCCACAAGCTGGTCCTCGCAGCATCAAAATGCATATGCAGCAATTCGCTCAAGCAGTGAGAATAATGCACAATGAAGGCAACATACAGTACGCCAATAAAATAAGCACTATAGATGCGCAGACGATGCGCAGACGATGCGGAAACGATACGCGCACGATGCGCAAACGATCTCCGCACGATGCGCATACGATCTCCGCACGATGCGCAAACGATCTCCGCACGATGCGAATAACGTGCGGAGTTCCCTCGGAGATCATGCGGGCATTTATAGACTGCCACTTCGCACGATGCGCAAAGAATGCGTACAATTTATCATTGTCGTTAATTCGTAATTCCATCTGCAAACTGTGTGTTCTTTATAATATTTCTCAATAATCTTTCAGTCAAACACGAGATATGTGTCTGAATCTGAATTATTTTATGATTTTACGACCTCCTTCGCCCGGCTTCGGTCCTGGAGAAACTTTCAAACCAGTCGCAATAAAGAGGTGCGAAAACGTGCCCCGATGGCGATAGGTTTTATTGTAGCATGAACCGAATGTGCTGATTGAGAGTATTATTCGTAGATGAACCTAACTTGAAAAAATGATACTCGTAGTCCATATGATAGCACCGAATGCAATGTTAGACAACCAGAATCTAATGGCGAAGTCTTTCGCGCCATTGCTTGTTTACTACAAAAACACAGCCAATGAAAACACGGGATCCCCGGAACTCCGCCCACTGTAAACAAATTAATGGGTCACAGACCAGCACGTGATTGCGGGAGAAGTTATTTGTTTCCAGTTTCTAAAGAATGTGGGAAATTTACAACCGAGTGTCATTAATGAAATATAGAAGCGGCTTCCCTGTCGGGATAAATATCGGAAGATTTAAAACATATTACTCAATTTATTGCAGACATTAGATGAAATACTAGGACTGAATATTTCCGAATATTTACGTGTGTGTGAGACACAAACAATGTTCTATATTTATACTGTCGACGAATAGGAGTCTGTGTGTTTACTGATTATCCGTACGGCTGTAATAGTAACTTTTGCCACGGCCCCTACAATTGCAAGATTTCCTTGTGGAATGTGCATAATTACAGAGCCACTTCACACAGAATACAAATATTTTAAATTTTGATTTTCATTAGAGGTAAATCCAGCGTGTCTGACTCAGTTTCTTCTGTCTTCTTCTTGCCTACTTTTCTTTTCCCTCTGTTAACTTTTGAGCACTTATATCAATCAACTTCAAATTTTTGGGGGAAGATACCTGCTATATTTTTCACAGAGAAAGTGACCTTGCAGATTTTGAAACCACTGACATATATTAATTCAAGAATATCTCCGTGCCATTTCCAGGAGCTACAGGTAAAAGGTGAAAAGATCATGTGATTGTTTTTTTTTGTTTGTTTTTTTTTTTCAGCTTTTTTTTGTGCCGATTCTGAAAGATGTTCATGTATATATACATTTCTTCAACAACTGAATTTGAGAGAGAGTGACCTTGCAGATTTTAAAACCACTGACATATATATATTAATTCAAGAATATCTTCGCGCCATTTCCAGGAGCTACAGGTAAAAGGCGAAAAGATCATGTGATTGTTTTTTTATTATCTTTTTTTTGTGCCGATTCTGAAAGATGTTCATGTGTATATACATTTCTTCAACAACTGAATTTCACAGAGAGAGTGGCCTTGCAGATTTTAAAACCACTGACATATATATATTAACTCAAGAATATCTCCGTGCCATTTCCAGGAGCTACAGGTGAAAGGTGAGAAGATCAGGTAATTGTTTTGGGGTTTTTTTTTAGCTTTTTTTTTGTGTCGATCCACCTGGGGGAAAGTTGAAATTTCATATCCCGATAGTAATTCCTGCAACACCAAAGCACCCATTATTTTTTTTCTCATATAAACATCGGTAGCCCCATTTGCTCAAATTTGACAGCAGCTCAGCTCCATAGTAAAGATGTCTCGCAATATTATTTAGTGTATTCTACACAGAAATATACTAACACTCTGAAAAAATTAGATTGAAATTCAATCTGAATTGAAGATAATCAAATCAATCTGAGATTGAAATTTCCAGTCTATTAGATGGAATACATGCAATCGGAAAGATTTTGTTATGATTATATATTCCCCTTATATCTATGTTTTCTCTTCTCGCCGTGCATCATAATTGTTCGTTCATGTTTAGTCCCGAAGTGTATTGTATTGTTTAATGTAGTTCAATGTGCGAGGCGCAGTTATAAGCTCGTCTTAATGCGCTCCCACTTGCAAAAAAAATGCAATAAAGCATCGTTTAAACCAAAGATTTTTCGCGGATTCCAATATATTGAATTTTCACTCTAATTGTTTTTGAGAGTAAAACAGTCGTGTGCGCTCAGAAGAATATCACAATTGTGTTTATCACCTCTTAGGATCAGATCACCATGAAGATATGTGGTTTGCCCAACATATCGAGCTCTAAAAACTCACCATAGCCATTAAGCATTAGTTTACTGAGTTTTTGAATTGATTACTTAGAATTTTGTTTGATCGTCGCTATATAGCTGAAATATAGCTGAATGCGACGTTAAGCCTTAATTCTCTCTCTCTCTCATAGCCATTAAGCTCAGTCAATATTTGGATGGGTGACCGGGTGCTGTACTGGCTGGGCTGATCAGTGTCCAGGGTAATAGGAACTGTGAGCACTCTAGCGTTCTGGCACAAGGAGGCACCGACGTGATATGACTGAATCAAGGTTGAAAACAACATTAAACCCTACTACTCGCCCACTCCAAAAAAGACTGGGAACACTAGGTCTAGACACAAACAGGTTTATCTCCACTGACTAATGAACCCTTATAGGTATACGAAGTATCATCTAGAAACTGGATAATATTGATAAGACTTCGCAATGATATTTTTCAGTATCGTGCCGGTATATGGCATGATTCTCAAATTGAAAATCTACATTTGATTGAAGGGATAGGTTTCAAAATGTTACAAATTTATCCAATCAAGAATCAACCTTCTTTTCAAATATTGGCAGTTAGCAAAATATTCTGAACATTTTAAAATGTTTAGAATTTTTTTCTTATAATAATAAATGTCTGTAAGATATCTGTGTAATTAGTAATTGTGGTAAATGCCCATTGACAATATTTAAGCAAAAATTAGGTTTTCATAAACATTGAATCCCTACACATATATGTTTTTTTTTTTTTTTTTTCTATATTGACTATATGAGAACATCAGAATGCCAAAAAAATGTCCAGTGGAATATCAGTGATATTCTTCTCGTACGGTATTGCAAAGTATCAACCAAATGCCTGTCCTGAAATCGTTTTTAGTCTGTTACAGCCCGGTTAGCAGGAAACTTGTGCACGTGAACCAAGGTAGTAAATGACTGCTCCCTTTCATACCAGCCAACAACTAGGTCACCACTGGATTTCCCAGTTTAGCATTTCTCACATCATATTTCCCCGCTCTGAAGTAGCTGGAATTATTTCTCTGTCCCTTTATGTGTATCAATAATGTGCAGCATTCATTCATTAAACGGAAAGAGAGGAAGATATTTTGTTCTCATATTTTCGAGTGTCACTATAATTCGGTCAAGCCGACTCATCGTCAATCACTGACATGCTTTGCCCATCCTAACTCTGAACTTCGTCAAACTGGTACGGTAGAACGATCTCTCTTTTGAAGTTCTAGATTTCTTGGCTTTATTCCGTCCATGTAACTGTACATATAAAATGTATTTATTGCATTGTTGACACTTTCGATTGTATGCTTTTCTCTCTTGCCGGAAAACGGACTTGGTTATTTAGCGCACGATGTCCGCATGATGCGATCGGGAGCTGGACTGCCAGCTTCGCTGCAGGAACAAGCTTTTCATGTTCGCGCACGATGCGAGGACCGTTTGCGCACGATGCGGAGATCGTTTGCGCACGATGCGGAGATCGTTTGCGCACGATGCGGAGATCGTTTGCGCACGATGCGGAGATCGTTCGCGCACGATACGTAAAGGGTTTGCGCACGATGCGAAGAGGATGTAGTGGTCATTTTATTGGTGTACTGTATCTATTTGTGCAAAGCTTCTTGAAGACCACAAATGACATGCTGCACACAAAGCAAACAAAATTGCAGAAAGTCCTCACAAATAATTCATGAAATCCGGACCATAAACCCCTCAGACTAGAACATTCTTCAAACAAATTTTACATTCAAACAAAACGTCAACGTTCTGAGTAATTTCACAGCCCTACCCACCAATCAACGAGATCAGCTATTATGAATGCCAAATTTCATCACATTTATAACTAGGAAACAATATCATTGCCATTGAACCGCTATGTAACTGAAAGAAATATAAACAAATGCAGCCGAACTAAACAGCATTATTCAAATAAAAGGATGTTTTACTTTCAGGATGAAGTGTAACTGGTTGTAACCGTAGTACTATGAACAGACCATATTTGTTGAGAAGTGGGTGAATGGGGGGAGAGGGGGTGGTGGGATAAAGCACAAGGTTGCGTTTGCAGAATTGGGGTTAGGGTCATCTCCTTGTGTTAAACGCGTAAAGTGGTTATAACATATTATACACCAGCCTAGCCGTTCCACCACTTTACCTTCTTTATCAACAGAGACATGATGAGATACATCAATCTCTAGAAGACGAATTTAGAACGAAAATCATATAGATTAAGAATACTGATCAGCGATACAGATATTATATTGTTGGAACATCATGATGTCTTGCAGGCATCATTGAAAACTGTTGACCGCTTCTCTCTTGCAGGAAACTAGCCTATGTTTATGTATACTATGATTGTTATTTTGTTTTTTCATTTTGTTCTAATGCTGTTATGTGATATATGGAATAGGTCTTTGCATTATGGATGCGGAAATTCTTTAATGGACAATGGCTGAATATTGAATGACGAGCTAGACATGTATGATTGTATTTCTCATGAAATTAATATGAACATGCTTCTCTCAACCTAAGTAGAATGGGATACTGAGCCTCCCATTTGCATGATCGACCAAAAAGTATGTTTTCATAAAAATGGTTAATTCGATTTGACCTAAGAATACTGTTGACCAAAAATTTATTTTTGTCTTGATATTTTTTATGAAGTGCAAAATTAATGAAAATTAAATGTTCTTTCATTGCTTTGCTTCAAATTACCTTTATCTGGAGGTCAGTCAAATAGTTCAGTCTGAGTCAAACCTACTACATACATGTACAAGGCGTAACTGTTACGCTATTTATAGCATGGAAAGCGGGTTTGGGGTCGATGAGTTTGGGTTCAAATTTAAGGCTACTGCTTCTCAAAAACAGACAAAAATAAAAAAATAAAAAAAAATAAAATACAGCTTTCTGGTAAAAAATAATCCCGGTTGAGCTCAGATTACAATCAGGAATAATCAGAATTGATCATACGAACGAGACAAAATGATCATCATTGCTCAAGCTTTAGTTACTGTTTCTCCAATCTTTGGGCTGAGTGACCTTGATCTCATTTTGGTTCTCAACACTTCTCCAGAAATGCATCCACTCATGAGTAAATTTCAATTTTTTGGGATAACAGTGATTTGACCTTTGACATCAACTTTGGTATGCAACACATCTTCTCTCCCTTTCTGACTGTATCAATCACAAAATAATTGCAGATTTTTAGGTCACAGTCATATGAATCACAATCACATAAAATATCTGCTTTTTGACAGTGGGCATATATAATTAATATACACCAACACGAGACTCTGCCTGAGGTCTGATATAGAGGGTGGGGCTTGATGCCTTGCAGGTGGGGATATGTTCCCGGAGGGTAGTGGATGGGTTGAATAACTGTTGCATAATGTAAGCTCCCAGAATATATGAGGGTATGGAGTTGGGTGAGGCTTAGTTTAGGAGAGCGTAGGGATTGGTGCCCCAGGGGTGGGGTATGCTTCCGAGGATAGTGGATGAGTTGAATAAGTGTAGCATGATGTAAGCCCCCACAATATATGGGGGTTTGGGGGGCTTGGATGGGCCTTAGTTCAGGAGACATAGAGTGAGGCCGAGAAGCTATGGACAGGATAAATAAATGCGAGACATTTTTGCATTACTTTTTCTTGAAGGGGACAAAGACATGGAAACACAGACATCATTTAGATTCCTTATTCAAGTTTTTCGCAACTAAAGCTACGGGCTCAATAAAAAGCAAGCTGTTGCATGTGAAGCCTAGGAGTCAATAGCCATAAGAAGCTAACCTGATCCTCAGTCTCAGTTGGAGGTTCCTCCACCTGATCAGGGTTGGCTGTAGATGGAGGACCAGGAGGGGGTTCCTGACTTAATGGCCTGTAGATATCTTTTATGTTGGGCCACATCTTCTGTTGAAATTGCTCTAAATTTACATTCTCCATCTCCTCCATATACTCCTAAAAACAAATGAAAATATGGTAAATTTGGTACTGTAATTAGGCCATTTCTATTTCATAATTTTGATCTGTGGTAAATCCTCTTATAATTTAATCACAGTCATGACAGTGAAATTTCCCACAATAAAATGAGGGGTAATCCATTTTATCAGGAAAGGAAGATGACAAACAGTTCCAAAATATGCGGATGATCCACAATTTCTTCATTATTTTAACAATTTTAGAGAGTGATCGAATGTATTACAATGTTTGATTGAATTTAGTCCCAAAAATTGGGGGTGATTGAATTATTAGAGGACTTACCCTAGATGGTAAGTTCCAATAATGATGAGATCAAAAGGAACTATGGCATTAAAAGACTAATCCAATATATCCTTCATACATCCAGGTGTTCTTGTCCAGAATTTTTCACGGTATCATGGTAGAATGACAACTTATCACGACAAAGACTGTTAGTCATTCTCTGTTTCCTCATTAATGATGTTGAATGTTGCACTTCTTGTCATCAGATTATCATGATTATTGGAGACCTCACCATATGTAAATTTCAAAATAATATTGAGTTTGACGTTAAATTTTTTTTGCAATTACATGAATGTCCCATGGCAAGTTAGACAAAGTATATAAGTTTAGACAACATATCTCTGGGAAGGTAAACAAAAGAAACTGTTACTGTTACAGATCTTTTTGAAAAAAATCTTACATATATCTCTCTTTATAAAAACTATAAAACAGGAACTTGATCGCCTTTAACATCTTGAGATGGGCCATGACCAGATGCAAAAAGATATTGTACTAGTCTAGCTATAAAATCAGGATGCATTTTGGATAGTTGGGCAAACCACATTGATAAACCAAGAGCAATCATACTATCAACGTTTCAATGAAAGATCAAACAAATTCCATCCAAGATTGTAAATTGTGGTTTTGTGCCATTCTGAGTCACCATACCTTTGCTTCTTCATCAGACACCACTCCATTGGTATCTATATCAAACTCCATATGTACAATCATCTCCAAAAGATCCACTCTGAAATTGGCAGAATAGAGAAAAATGAGGGTTTGAGAGGGGTGCAACTGGCATTGAAGAGCAAACATCACCTGTCTGCAGTGTTACCTACAGAAATGACTGCCTGTGTTACCTACAGAAATGACTGCCTGTGTTACCTACAGAAATGACTGCTAGTCATACAATGACTATTGTATGATGCCTATATCGAGCTCAGATTGTATGAAATAATAATCAAAATTGATCATACGAACAAGACAAATAAAATCATCATAGCTCAAGGTTTATTGAATATATGGAAGTGTTTGTAATTAGCACACAGATTCACTATATGCTCTTCTGTCCTTTCCAAGATGGGTGAGTGAATAGAATTTAACGTCGCTTTCAACAATATTTCAGCTATATCACGAGGAACCAACTAAGCACCACCCAGCCCAGTTGTGTTCATGCTACCTTTCCAAGATGCGTCCATATTAATTCATGTAAGTATATTGGGAGAATGCCAACAATAGCCAAGTCCGAAGACAACAACGGCGCTGGATTCGGAAGCTTCTCATCTGTTCAAAGGCCTGGCCAATAGATTCCTACGTAGAGTTTTGATTGATTTCACATACATTCCATCCTGGTTGGTGTCCAGTTCACGAAAAGCTTCCTCTGCACGAACTTTGTCTTTCTCTGCTTGTCGACTTGCTTTCTCAGCTGCAATACAAATGATAATGCAATACATAATAAGGCAATAATTATTTAAATTAATGTGCCATAATTTTAGTAATACTATATCCCAGTGACACATTTTCACAAAAGTGAAACATTTGCAGCATGGAAATAGATGAACTTATCTCCATATTTCTGGTCCAAGCCCCAAGAGTGAGTGAGTGAATATGATTTAATGTCACTTTCAACTATATTTCAGCCATATCATGACATTGGGTCACTGTACAACTGAAATATTGGTGAACGTGACATTAAACTTTAATTTTCTCTCTCTCTCTCTCTCATTCCTGTCATTGGGTCACTCCTATTCCTTTTCACACCCGGGAATGCCATGGGTAGGGTCCTATCCCTTTTCACACCTGGAAACCCCATGGCTGCCCCAGTTAGTTGCCTGTTATGACAAGCTGTCCGAGGAGCTGAGGCCCATCTTTACCATGCGAAACCCCAGATCCCAGTCTGGCCAATGAACCAGTACCATTTGTCAAAGTCACCAATTAAGGGAGGATACTGGCCCAGGGGTCACAATACAAATTTCCAGTTCTCAGTCATTTGGTGAGCAAGGTTAAAAATTTACCTCAAGATTTTTTCACTCGCCAGTCCTGGCCGACTTTTTCATGTAATAAATTGACAGATGTCAGTGTTTCCAACAGCATTATTTTATTAAAGCCCAAATTTAACAAGAAATGTATAAATGTGGTGTTTTTCTGTAGCCTGACAAACCACACAGGTATACAGATAACCCAAACGTTTTCATCTCGTTTTTCATCATCAACAAAATCATCATTGCCCAGAAGGGCAGTGTACGAAAAGGTTCTTGAAAATCTTCAGCCGATAGCATTTAAGTGAATGGGAAGAATGGTTGGCGAATTATCAGACAAGTCACAGTTTAATACTGTCCAAGAGTATCAACATCCTAATGAAAGCAGGCTCTGTGTGATGAAGATGTGTAAATCATCTACTTTTCTTAGAAAACATCGGCAAGGATAATTTCACGCAGTTGCCACCATTTCTGTTATCTCTCTCAGCATGTGGCAAATATTGCACCATGATTCTATGCTATGAATAGCCTGTGCTTATTGAACAGGGGAAGAAATTATGGCCGAGCTGGAGTTGACGGTGATCGTTGCGGACTAGTAAATATTCATTAAAGGCATTTCGGTTTCTTTTCATGTTGATTTTCAGAGTTTAACGCCAACACTCATTCACAGTCGTTCATTTAACATGTTTAACAGTAATGCAGTAAGCTAACTGTTGAGCCATACATGTATGTGCACACTCATTGAGTAGTCCAGACTCCATTGTATGAATTTAGGTCAGGTCATGTGCGCTCTAAAAATAAGACTAGGCTTCCCCCTGTTGACACAGCATACGTCTGAAGATCGTCAACACTCTCTGTTTTGATTTTTTGTTCAATTTCGCCTTATCGGATTTCGCTCCCTGATGAACTAAACCCAAATTTGCTTTGGCGAATAAAAACTTTAAGCATCAAAAATTCACTTGCCAAATTGGCGATTTTTTACTCGACACAATGTCGAGTAACTAAAAAATCCACTCGCCAGGAGTAACTTTTTAGTCACCATTGGCGAGTTGTCGCCCGGGTTTCGTGAGCCCTTTGGCCTCCGTGCTGATACCATGTTGGCACGATAAATCTAGTGTTATGATACGAAGCCCAAATGCTCTTACATGTAGCAGGGTTGCCACCATCTTTGGCTGGTAAACTCCAATAAATACCAACTAGACAGCACAGGGACTTAGGCTGTTGTTAGTTTCTTCACGACTTTGCTGTTCAAAATACACATGCTGCGATATTACTGATTATTACTTGTGGATATTCCAGTCATGAATAGGTGTGACAGAGACACTGAATACTAAATTCCAGCTCCCATAATAAATATTTCATATACTGATGTTTCAAACTAAGTTGACGACTGTGAAGTAAAGTATTACTAGAGGTTTATTGTACACTTTCTGAAGTTGGGGGACAAAATATTGTCTCACTATAGTGAAGGGGGGGGGGGGTTGATTCCACACTCAGGGTTATTTCACTCATATGGTGAAAGCCAGCGACAGCCAGTTTGAATGGTGGAGAAAGTTGGAGTACTTTTACACGTGCGCCAGTGGGACTTGAACCCGCGTGCCAGTTCAGCGGTGTGAGGCTAGCGAATCTTCATAGCAGAAACATTAAACATTACAGCTACATATTTGTGATTGGGGGGGAGGGGGAGGCAGGCACAACAATGACCATGCTATACTGAATCCTGGTTATAATGAGGGATAAGTGTATGTGAGAATTTGGTATTATATGCCCAGTTGAATATCGCTTGTTCTAGGTGAAATTATCATATTGACCATTGGGTCATCAGAGTTCGAATTTGGCACCTGTCCGTCAGTCCGGGACTGGTAAAAAATCAAACGGACTGGTGTGAGTGACTGAACAACAAGTCCGTCGGACTGGTAACAAAAAGGCTCTCAGTTCATTGTGTAAACTATTTCTCTGGATATCTCTGCACAATTTGTAAAAAATGAAAAACGAAATGTCTGTTTTTGGTTACCCGACCGAGTCTAAATAAATCGTGCGAGTCTCAAAAAATTTCCAGCAAATTCCAACGAAATCACGACCACGGCCGCGTTTTACGACAACAACAACAACCGTAAAGCGATGTGAACACTGTCAGCATACCGTAAAGTGTGACTGTAATGCAGCATGGCAATGCAGGTTGGCGATCTTTTCAGAAAATAAAGCTCCCAATTCCAGGTCGGGAATCGAGAAATTAGCAACATGATTATGCTTCAGTCGACCTGATCATGTTTACCAGGACAATTTTAAACATATTCTCCATCAACTTCGAAAGAAATCTGATTTTTTGGCTTGAAATGGCGTTTGTTGGAGCAGTGTTTTTCGCGACGACACGTGCAGTCAAAGTCACCGTCAAAGTCTAGCCGACGGGGTTTGTCGTCTGATTATCTTCACACGCGCTCAAGAAATTCAAGAAATGCACAATTATTAATTTCTTATTTAGTAGCAACCATCACAGAGCACAAAATATTCACGATGACAAATGTTCCCACATCATCTTTTATTTAATATTAACGGACTAGTAAAAATATTTGCGGACTGGTTACTATTTTCCTTAAATTCGAACACTGGTCATGGTACAGGATTTCCTATACAAAGGTGATAAAAACAAATCAGATCATTTAAATATATTACCATCCCAGGCTTGTTCATGTTTCTCCTTGGCTTCCTTCTCAGGTGTCTCTACTTCATTCTTCTTAGCTAAAATACAATGACATGGGTCACCATCACTGTGGCATACATATGAAACATGAAGGTCAGTATGAACAATCATACTGTCAAACTCATTCAAACTGTAGCTAAATACATTTGAATTAATAACCTTCAACATTTACGATCAGCTAACAGAGTCAAGAGGATCAGGCAGAGTCAATCACGGATTGTCTTCAAACAGTTAAATCAATATAGAAAATAATTTATATTATTAAGTTCTGGCAGATTTATTGTGCGGAGAAGTGTGAACATTTACAGCTGAATCAAATGTTTATATCTCTGCATTCATGGGGTTGCCCGATATGCTGGAATTATTACAAAAGTACTTAAATCAACAGTTATGACATTTTTTTTTTTCATCATACATTCAAGTTTGACGGGAGATGTCTGTTGATTTCACATCAAAGCTCCCCGGTGAATAGGTTTTCTTGTTTTAATGGCACTTCAATGGTTCCAGAGCATAGGTTTAGCCAGACAACCGTCCAGCCGTCCATTGGATGGCCAGATGTCAATTACGGGTGATTTTGGACGGCCTTATATTTGCATGGACATGATGGATGGGTGACTGGCATTGCCAAAAGTCACGTAGAATAACAAATTCGATTGAATCAGCTGTTTTTAGAAATATCAAGTCAATCTCCTCATGTTGTCGCATAATGTTGTCATTGTTGTCCGATTGAAATTCCCACAAGTGAACAACACATCCCATCGTGCATATTCCAAACTACCTTGACGTTGTATTTACCTAAATTTAAAACTTCCCTGTTTTAGCAGATGGACTATTTTTTGCTGCTAACTATTGCAACATTAACAACTCGGCGGAATAATTGGCATACGGATACCTCTGCATGAAGAGTGCCTGTAGACCGACGACCATGCATTACCGGTCATTGAAGCCCGGCGCGAAATGAACAAAATTACAGACTTATTCTCCTCAAGATCGAGAAATAGGAACGCAGATAGGAGTGACACAGTCTGACAATGATCCAGATGACAAAGAGAGAAGTTATTTCAAGTGTACTCTGCTGTCACCGGTGATAAATCTTGTGTGCGGCGGTTTCCATGGACTTGGATGGAGAAGTTCCATCTGTGTCAGAGAATGTTTGTTTTGCAATGATTGTAGACTCTTCGGCACAAAGGGCAGCTGGTCAGCAGGAACAAGAACTTTAGAGGAACAAGTTGAATCGTCGATATAATAAACAAATAAAAAAAAATATTTTTTCCCATATGTTTGGTTTGATATCATAATGTGTCTCCCAATGATAAAAATATTTTCAAAAGAGCCAAAAAACATCTTTGGAGTAATATGCATGTATTCAATCTAAACTCATTGGACATGTTGGATAATTTGATAGAAGAACTTTGATTAAATTAATATATTTTCTCAGTGTGAAGTAATCAAGAACAAATTAAGATTAAATTAACCAAATTTAAATCTACTGCTATTCTCTTCCAGGATTAAAATCACACGCATGTATCTCCAGGTTCTCGTAGAAGTTCAACAATTACTTATCTACTCCGCAACCTACAGCTCGCCTTTCTTAGTATCAAGTAAACAAAAATCCCAACACATGTTTTCCATCCTGTTTTTTAGAGAAAAAAATTATACCCATTTAATAAAAAAAAACAGGGCTTAACAGCTAATTGAATATTTGATATTTAATTGCCTAAAATCTCCAGCCATCTAGGAACCCAGGGCTTCCAGGGCCTAGGCAGCCCCTGGACTCCAGCCTAATTGTGCTGGGATAGTCAACTTGGACACCCTCACTTCAAATCCTGGCTAAGCCCCTGTTCCAGAGTGAGAAAATAGTGACAGACAGTCCACACGGATATCCCTGTGGTACTCTTCAATGATCGGAGGATGTATTTATTTATTCATTGCTATGATATCACTCTGCCAGGCACCTTATGTTTGGACCAGTTGCGAACTTCAGTGTGTATGAAGGATTGGCTTATCCAATAAGTTACACATACCTTCAAGATCACTTCTTGTATTTTCCATAATTAGTCTGTCTTTCTCAAGTTCTTGTAGTCTGACCTGAAACATGAAGAATAATAAATATGATTAATTTAGCCTACTCTAACACTGCCAAAAATACCCTACTTATTTAAGATAATGCCCTAAAATTTTCTTGAAATAAGATAATTTTACTCAAAATAAGTTAAATTTTAAGATTTTTTTTCTTGTTTTAAGTAAAATATTCTTACCCCACTCCAAAATTTACTTAAACAAGAAAAAAATCTTAATATTGAAGAATTTTTCTTAAAAAGATCTTGTTTTAAGAAAAATTCTTATATTTTAAGATTTTGTTTTCTTGTTTAAGTAAAAGTTGGAGTGGGGTAAGAATATTTTACTTAAACAAGAAAAAAAATCTTAAAATTTTCTTAAAATTTAACTTATTTTGAGTAAAATTATCTTATTTCAAGAAAATTTTAAGGCATTATAGGGTATTTTTGGCAGTGAAAGCATAGAGAATAATCAACATGTTTAATTTAGTGTACCTTGAAGCATGAAGATTAATCACTATGATTAATAAAATAAAGTATATTCAACTTAATTGGTAACTTGTATATATTACCCCAAAGCATGGAGAATAATCAGTTAACTTAGCCTACCCGAAGCATGGAAAATAATCTATGATTAAATTTAACCTACCATGAAACGTGGAGAATAATCAATATAATTAACTTAGCCTATCCCCGATGCATGGAGATTAATCAATACGATTAATAATATTAAGAATGATCAATATAATGGATAACATGTACTGCATATTAACATGATAAAGGTCATGTTTTATATCTAAGTTCAATTTTGAAGTTAAGTTTTCATATATCCCTATTTATTCTGACCACTCGAGTTGACATTCTTCTCCATAATACTATTGAAGATGTTCTACATCGCCAATACGACGAGAAATTTTTGTGTGGATATTTGATATTATTTCTGCACAAGACATACATTTGACAACAGCTGATGGAACAGCGATTCTGCTTAGTGAATAAGAAGGTACTTATTGTGTCGAGTGAACTCTAAGCTAATTGGTAAAGGCTCTAATACTTAAATAGTCCCACTATTATCATTCAGTCATCCTAAAATTCTGCCCAAATTTTATTCAGTCACTAATAAATTTGATCAGCACCTAAATGTAGGAGAAACTACAGATCTGTGGTCCGCTCTTCGTATGATTTCTAGAAATTTCTGTTCAAATACATGAACAATTGATCATACCAAAATTAATTACGGTAATTTCCCTAATAATTCGCGATGCAGTGATGAAACTTGCAACTTCAAAAATTGACTACTTTCGAATTATTTGTCGCGCTAATTCCAGAAAAAACGCTTGTGTTCGAATTATATGTTACGCTGATTTTCACGGAAGATCTAAAATGGCGGACCGCTTCACCGTGATCGTTGTAATCTATTGATAACCGTGTATTATATTTGATATCTCTATCGTAGTTTATTTAAAAGACTCTGGGCCATCCTTAAATATATGTCAGTTGGGCATAACCCGCCCGCCCCATCGAAAAGCTACCGACCCAAAAGTTTTTATCAGCCATCTGTCGCCGTAAATTTTTTTTTCTTTTTCTTCAACTTCAAGCAGCCCTGTGTAGTGATTTATATTATCATTAAATTGCGTAGGTCGTGAATTTGTCCGCCAGAGTGGCAAGTTGCAGGAATGAAATACAAAGAAAATATAGTCTACGAAACGAAAGAAAAATCTGCCCTCACATTGTTGTTGTTGAAAAGCAATATGCGTGTGGAAAACTTTTGTACCTTACTTCCCTATTTTGAAAGTGAACTCTTCCAATTCGATTCGTCTGGAAGCCTTGTGGGTTTACAACACCGGGTCAGTGGAAGTTTCCATTACCGCAATAGGGATAATAGCCTGACAGTATTACGACACGTGCCTGCAGTCAGTCGACCATATTTCCCGGCTAAATCTGTACCGTGATGCTGACGTTTGGTTCATTATCCATCAAACACGAAGTGAAAAGTGAGATGTCCAGCTATGTCAAGGATTGAAAATACATCAAAACTAAACGTCTAAATTTCACATGTACAAGCCAAGTTCTGCAATGATGATCGGGTTGACTTGTCTACAACGTCACTGGTGAGATGTCAATGTGACTGACCCAGCGATGAGATCAGGGTGCATATTTTATGTTCGTCCGCTCCATAAAGTTGATTCCTCGTTGATTATTAACTGGATCATCATGTTGTTGGAAACGCTGACGTCTGTCATTTAATTACATGGAAACGTCGTTCTGGATTGGCAAGTGAATAAAACACCCGCATCAATGTCTGTTGACATCTCCCCGTAGCGCAACTACTCCCTTAATTCAGTCAAAATGTATGAGACAGTTCATGCAAATCTGAAGAAATGAAATAATGGCTCCCTCGACATAGGAGTTGTGCACAAACTAACTATTACCCCGAAGCCCTGACAGAGACAAGCAGAGGGAAACATTTATATCTTTGTCCTTCCATAACATCTGTTTATTAAAGAAAATGAGACATCGGAATTGGCGTTAAATTATGTTCTATTGATCAAGTAGGTGCCTCAAAATGGCCAGTTGACGGGCATTTTCGCCTCCAACCTCCTGCTAATGAGAACACGGTTAGTGACTTCCGATCGGGCCGATCATAGTTCTATGATATGGAGTATTCGCAACAACAAAAACTGAACTTTTGTATTTTATATCTGTATCAACGCGTATCGTTAGTCACGATTTAGTTATACAAAAATTATTTTGAGTAACAAATTATTCTAAGTAACATTTACTTTACTTCCAGCGGCATGAACTCTGCGACAAAAACGGGAGTGTTCGAATTTATTGTTTCACGGGTATATTGAAAATGCTCCCGTTTTCGTTTTATTAGGATGGAGAAAATCACGACAGGAGAAAAATCGGTCGTTTTCGAATTAAATTTGGAAGGTGAATTATTAGGGAAATTACCGTATATTAGTACATTATGAGGACTCAAATTATAATGGCTATGTTATCTTGAATGGTATTTGTATGGCTGTCATATGAGTGGACCCTGTCAGTCAAACCTTAATTGGAGGACAACTGTTCAAAGTAAGAAGAATTCTCAGGGTTCCTACACCTCCATTCCATGAAGGAATTTTCCAGGTTTTCAAGCTAATATTGGTCATTTTCAGAAGTTCTCTAGCACCTTAAATATTCGACATGATTATTACCATGCTGTTAATAGGAAAAAGATATTGATATTGGAACTACAAAATGTCATTTTTCAGGACCTTCCAGGACATAAACCTAATTTATAATCATTTTTAAACACTCCAGGAGATGTATCAACCCTGAATTTTGTTTACCTTGCGTTCTTGTTTAGCTTTTTTTCCCTGCTCACTGTAGTCAACCTTCAATTTGACACCGTGTTCAAACAGGGATTTCATCTTCTCTGCCTCTTCTCGTGCCTTTTTACCCAGCTCTCTAGTAAAAGCATAGACGAAAGGCAAAAACTGTTAAAAATTCTACCAGGAGAAACAGTTAAGTGTCGAAGTAGTATTTTCATTTTTGTCATCTTGTCAATCGAATCATCCCGTACATAAAGTGAGGTATGATGGGAGATTTCTTGATTTTGAGTGGGTACATACTTGCAGTTGTTGGTACATGTGATGATCCTTTCATACTCATCTGCTCCATCACAACAGTCTGTAAATAAAAGGGAGATAACCACAGATCAAGGGCTCATCTTTGTGAGGACATGCAAATGGTAAGGTCTAAATGTACATAGCTTCTGGGTCTTCAAAGTACAGTGGAACCTCTGAATACTGACACCTGGTTAAACCACCCAACAAGTGCCTTCACTAATATAATTTCTTGCGCTTGACAGGAGGAAATAGCACGAAATTACTTTCTCCTGGGGGAGCAAGAATCACATGTGGAGGTGTGAAATGTTATAACAGGTGAGCGTCCTGTGAGCTGTTATAACATTGGCGGGGGTTTCTGGTTTAAATAGAGGTCAATGGTATGATCAGGCCATCTCGTCAGCGGTTTGCTAAGCATTAACACACGACAGTGTTAGACCCCGTGTTTCATCCATATAGCCTGGTGTCGCTATACTCCATCAGTTTGTCTGTACGTCTTCAACAACCATTTGCAGATTTCGATCCTTACCGGAGTATATGGCCGCTTAATCAAACAGCGTTGTGCGTTCTTTCCGGCATAGTTGACATGGACAGGCAGTCCGTACAGGAAAAAATTGGACGATACTCCATGCAAAATTTGACTCTTCCAGAGAGATAAAACTGATTTGCTGGATCAGATAATCAAACATTGCCCGTTTAACACGAAAAGAGTTCCCATGGAAAGGAGTCCCCATGTAAAAGAGACGGCAACATTACAGCATAACTTTACGGTGAAATGAAGGCGGTTTGAGCCATATTAACGTGATCAGTACAGGATCTACAGTACGGTGAAGTTGATTTTGCAACTGATTTATCGACAGAGGGACACAGACGCTACGTGATCGTAAACAGCTGATTATTTCCGATTCATCTCAGACTGTTGGGAATCCCGGAATATTATGTGGTCACTGACCTTGCTACCAAGTCCGATGAAGACCGGAAGATTGCCAGGGCGGAAACGGCGGATGCGAGAGCTGATATACAAGATCGAGCAGCAGCTTGTTGCACGATGCAACCTGGTATGGTGGGATATATACCCCTTTTTCAGTATGATAGCTATGGATATGATATTTTGCTCTATGATAATATCTCATTTACTCTCGTTACAGATTTCACGAAGCATTTATGCAGTACGTGAATGCAATGCTACTATATTTAATAAAGGTAGCCGGTGTTTCCCAGAACTTGTTTTGGAAGGCGAGATCAGCGCCGAACCCTTGAGTGTATGATGAAGGAAGATTTGACAGATGAGCGGATGAGAATTTTCTATCTTGTTACATGATCGCTGCATTGTGTAATGTATATGATCGTCAGGAGTCAAAATTTCAGGTCCACTTCAGGTGTTGTAGACAATGCATTTTACCTTTTCAGAAACAGTTGTATTGTGTATCTGATAGGTTGTTCAAGGCCAATCCCAACAGAATTCACCTCATGCTATTTGAAATGTATCATATTGATTAGAAATGACAGTTGCGCTACCAGTCCATTGTCTCTATTGATTACTATTGTCCTGTTGTGACGTGATCATTTGCATATAAATCTTGGAAGGGAAAGCATATTGTTGGTCAAGGAATAATGGAGATTTTTATATATGAGACTAATTCCTACGGAGTATTGTTGTTTTAACATAACTAAAATGAAAGTTGATGCCATGACACATGGAAATGAATTGAGCTGCATCAGCGCTACTGTGAAACATTTATATTTTGTTCTATGCTATTGAAAAATGGCCAAGATATTGGCAACCACAGGAGGTGGTGGTGATTGGTCAGTGATCTGATATTGAAATGTTAAAGAGCTCGACACGGAAAAAATTGTCGGCAGTTCATATAGCTGTTTGTCATAGCTTTACAAATATTTTAAGAGCTCAAAAGAATTGATAATGGTTTACAGACGAACAGAATATGGAAAGCATAATATACAAAGGAAGTATGAAATTTGTCTAAAAATGCCTAGCTATGTCGATTGAATTATGCTCTAGCTATGTCGATTGAATTATGCTAACAGCAGAACGTTCATTTGGAAGTTCAACTGATACCACGCTAGAAAAAAGAATAAGCTGTTTATTAGAGTGGTGACTGGGGAATTCATGTTGTTTGAACATGTGAACAGTATGTATAGGCCGATTTGCCATTCATAACAGTAAGAAATTCGGTCGATTCAATTCACGTTACTGGAATGCTGGGTGTGAGAATGTTGAACCGTTCACAACAGAACGGGCAAGTGAAAATAATTGCATTGTAGGTATATAGCTTCGCGAGTTTTGAAACAAATTTCTCACTGCAGGGCAAAGGGAACTAAGTTATTCCAAAGTGGTATTCTGCCCGATAATGTTCACTATTCCGCCCTATGTATGTTATTCCACAAATAATATATTCAAAATAACTTCTCCAAAATAAAGAACGTAGGAATGGTTTGTTTGGAGAGACCGATCTGTATTTTGATATGATTTTACAGAGGACTATAATGTTTATGTTTTCGTTACAGATATGTTGATGAATGTATTTGAACCAGGGGCGGTCTTTGTCCCGTCATATTGACATAGCGCATTGGATGACGCTGGCCTAGAATGCATCGTCACAGTGGTTGTCACGGTTGATTTGTGTAAAAAATTTACATTATGCATGTGGATTGTTTGCACGGAAGAGAGGAGAAAATATTTATAGTTTGTTTTATGCTATTGAAACATGGTCAATATATTGACATCCACAAAGGGTACTGGTGATTGGCCAGTGATCCAATATTGAAATGTTATATAAAGAGCTCGACACGGAGAAAATTGACGGCAGTTCATATAATTGTTTTTCATAGTTTATAAACATTTTAAGAGCTCAAAAGAATTAAATGGTTTACAGACGACCAGAATATGGAAAGCTTAATATATGCAAAAGTATGACGTTTGACTAAAAATGCCTAGCACGTAGCATTTTGAATTGTGCTTACAGCAGAATGTTCATTTGGAAGTTCAGTTGATACCATGATAGAACAAGCGTTCTGAGAACCCCAACATCTCGCCTTGCGGGGTCATCCGCCAAAGGTGCAGCAGTATTGAAAGTATACATGTAGAGCAAACAATAAGGTCTGGAATAAGTGATGTGGTACAGACAATAATGTCTGGAATAGATTATCTGGTACAGACAATAACATCAGTCCCATGTGGGGTTACTGGCAAAAGTTAATCCCATGTAGGATGGATAGGTCAGTGCGGTCGGATTACTGGTACATAGGGCATTCCAGTGTGAGATTACTGCTGGGTGGACCAGTCCCATGTTATTACTGATGGATAGTCCTCTGTGGGATTACTGCTGGATAGTCCAGTCCCAAGTGGGATTACTACCATCACCATCATGGTATGGATGGTAGTGATGGTATGGATGGTAGTGATGGTATGGATGGTATTGATGGTAGTGATGGTATGGATGGTATTGATGGTAGTGATGGTATGGATGGTAGTTATGGTATGGATGGTAGTGATGGTATGGATGTAGTGAGGAATGGTAGTGATGGTATGGATGGTAGTGATGGTATGGATGGTAGTGATGGTAGGAATGGTAGTTATGGTATGGATGGTAGTGATGGTATGGATGGTAGTGATGGTATGGATGGTAGTGATGGTATGGATGGTAGTGATGGTATGGATGGTAGTGATGGTAGTGATGGTAGGAATGGTAGTGATGGTATGGATGGTAGTGATGGTATGGATGGTAGTGATGGTATGGATGGTAGTGATGGTATGGATGGTAGGAATGGTAGCGATGGTATGGATGGTAGTGATGGTATGGATGGTAGTGATGGCATGGATGGTAGTGATGGTATGGATGATAGTGATGGTAGGAATGGTAGTTATGGTATGGATGGTAGTGATGGCATGGATGGTAGTGATGGTAGTGATGGTATGGATGGTAGTGATGGTAGGAATGGTATGGATGGTAGTGATGGTATGGATGGTAGTGATGGTATGGATGGTAGTGATGGTATGGATGGTAGTGATGGTATGGATGGTAGTGATGGTAGTGATGGTATGGATGGTATGGATGGTATTGATGGTATGGATGGTAGTGATGGTATGGATGGTAGTGATGGTATGGATGGTAGTGATGGTAGGAATGGTAGTTATGGTATGGATGGTAGTGATGGTATGGATGGTAGTGATGGGATTGTAGTGATGGCAGGGATGACATGGATGGTAGGATGTAAGTGATAGCAGTGATGGTAGGATGGTATGGATGGTAATGATAGTAGAGATCCGATGG
>JAVTVY010000958.1:0-35177 GCA_036873755.1 Hanleya hanleyi
TTTTAGGGCATTATCTTAAATAAGTAGGGTATTTTTGGCAGTGTATGGGGGCAGTGTTTTCATTTCAAGGTTTGTCTAATCTTAGTTGAGCGTAAAAGCTTAAAAACATTCTCACTTTTTTCCTTAAGAAAAGATATGTATACAAAAAAAACGTCTCAAGAACTCGAAATATTCCCTTATCTGACTTGTCACTCACTCTATCTTATTAGTTTTTCGTCAAATAACTAAAACATCAATAAAGCCTGGAGGAATTACGACCGACGGCAACAGCAAAGTACTATACGAAAATATTCACATATACGTTTTGCAAAGCAGGTCAACCTGCAGTTAGCACTTATAGCTGGATCAATTTCATTTCAGAAAGCAAATATTTACTCTATCAAAAACAAACACGTTTCAATTTGATACAAATGATAAGAAAAACGCTCCTATATACTTTTTGCATTACCGTATTAGTGAAGGTTCTCAATTCGATTGAAGGACGGTTGACGCGTGAGTCACCGACCTTACACAATATACATGTATAACACCCATCCTATATAGTGAGATTCAAGCTTACGTCTCAGAGGTTTGGTCATATATGACGTGCAGATGCGACAACCGTTTTACAGAACAAATATAATTCATATACATCATGTCATAGCCTGATGATGCTGTTGAATGAAAATATCATCAACAATTAAAAAATTCCAGGTTAAATGATCAATAAAATATACCACAATGATATATAATGGAAAAAGAGAACATATGTATACATATAAAACACGCTTGGTGAACTATTAGCACAGGAATAAGCATTCAATTAATGAAAACTTACCTGACAAGGTGTACGTCCGAGGGTTTTGTAAACTCCAAATGTATATCCCGAGATGGGATTGGCAAACAATGCCAGAAACGTCTTCTAGACGCTTGATTTGAACGATACTTTGACGAAGTTCTCTCTTCAGTGAACACTTGAACGATCTGCTTAGCTGTTGATTTAATGCTACTCTCACAGAGTGGTATGCCCGGCGGGCACTCGAACACTTTTCTAGACTGAGGATTTGAAAGATACTTCCACGAGGATGTTCTGGTCAATAGAGATTAAAATGGACACATCTTCTGCTGGTGTTGACTTTCACTTATTCTTTCACATCAGCCAATCTAACCAGGGTAAAATCTGTAACACTATCGCTATGAAATCGATCTCAAAAAATAATATCCTATAACCCGTAACAGCACATTTCATATGGGACTGCACCAACAAATATCAGCGAGATACCACAGACACGCCTAAGTTTGCTTCTTGACAATACCTTGCTCAGGGCACATAAATCGAGGCTGTCATGAGAGCGTGTTGGGTAAAGATTCCCGGTAAAGAAAGTGAAGCCAACGATACTCAGTCTAGCAATACTCAGTCATATCTACAGCGAGACCCAGAGCCGGTGACAGAATCCACGTGACTTCACTGGACCTTAAGAGAGGATGACAAGCCCTGTCACAATTCCCAGTTGTTAACGGCCTCGTGCACGAGTATGCGCCCCAAGCCTTCTACAGTTCGTCTTATGTGTTTTAACACAGGTACGCAAGTGTCGTCTCTCGCTTTATCTTTTGTGAACCGGACCTATAGACTTTTACAATAAATGTTTAGTTTCTGTCGTCGTTTCTTTGTATACGGTAAGAACTAGGACGTCGGCCAGGCAACTCCACAGTTTGAAGTAATTGGCTCGGTTTTCACATAGCCTCGTAACCCCATCTGTCTACCGTATAATACCGTACTGCTGTTTGGTCTTCCAGTTGTTTTCGCAATATGTATCCCCCCAGCAGCACTTGACTCCATCCATTTTACTCTCGCTTCTTTTAAGAAATTATTGGGAAACAGTCGTCTGGAAGAACAGAAAAATAATTTCAGTGACAGTGGATATACAAATACAATACATAGAATACATGGAAAAGGGTGGAGGCACCTGTTCCATAACGACCGGTGAACACCAGTCAACCCACTGCCATTTGTTTAAGGACCGGTTTAACATAGATAACATTACACAGCAGTAAGCTGTTCATCAGATCCCGCGCTCAGGCGCATATCAACATATTTCATCCGGTTAAAACCACGTGAGCCAAACAGTGATCGGGGGTTCACGGAGCTGGTATATCCATATCTGCACCGCTGTCGACTGTACTGCAGCTGTTTTCTAAACAACGGCAAGTTCAATGCTTGATAGAGTGTATGTGTGTCTGGTTGGGGTCCATTAGCCGGTCTCTATTGAATGGGAACATTTATATCAGGAACCGTCCCCATTCAATAGAGACATCTTTATCAGCTATAGCATACTGTCTTTAAGAATTCTAAAATCTTTTCCGATATTCCAGAGAGATGCCACTGACCGATAGAACGTAAAACAATAGAGCTCTTTCCGTGATAGAATCTGAAACAACGAAAAGAAGATCCTTTTCTGAAAACCTGTATGCCAGCTACTAAGGTCGTCGTATTAAAGGGGTCGAAATCAAGTCACACAGGTAAAAATAAACATTAGCCAATTAACTATAAACTGAACTGAAGTCGCCCCCACCACATATCTGCTTCATCCACTCTTCATTTATTCCACATCTTAGAGTACTACACACAGGGGCGTCGTTAGGGGGGGGGGGGCGTCAGGTGCGAACGACCCCCCTTTGGACGCGCCAAAAAACAGAAGAAAACGCAAAAAAAAAAAAAAAAAAAAAAAGGAAAACAGAAACAAAACAAACAAAAAAAAGCAAAAGGGAAAGGAAAGAAATAAAAAATGTCATAAGTCAGAAACGTAAGCATGCTCCGTTTGAGTAGTGATGCGTCAGTTCGCTCAACAATCATGGGTTCACCACGACTCTCCGCATTGGTGCTCATGAACATACACTATGGTCATAAAGTGGATTCTGAAAGAGCTGTAGCTCTGTTCATGAGACTCCACCCTCGACGGATACAGCAGGCGAATTTACTATTCAATTAATCATTAACACTAACTCGTGTTTTTTTTTCTTCTGCTCGATGCGTGTGGATTTGATAATGAAGCATCGGCAGCCTCGGTCTACCGTTTGCGAAGTGCAAAACGGGTAATAAACTGAAAGTTGTATATGTAAGCTTTGCTGGAGGCTATACTACATTCGTGATATTTCATTTCCGGAATATATATCAGTTTCATTTTTTTCTAGTCAGTATTTTACATGGCCACGTTTTAATTTCCAGAATGATGAGTGATATCAGTTTCATTTTTCTAGTTAGTATTTCACCATGGCCACGAGATATAGTCCATGATACATAGTTTGATATTCTACACAGTATTATTGTGATATTTTCAGCAAAAGTTTAATGTTCCCAGTCATGAAATGACATATGGAACGGAAAGTGATATGATGACGTTTAGTTTTAATCATTTTAACATGGTTACGAGGTATATCAGCCCAAAGCATTATTATTGTGTTTTCAAGATGACAAGAGAATAAAATATCAATATTTGACAAATGATGTGTTAGTTTAATTGTTGGAACTCGCTCAGAATGTCAGGCCATATGTTCAGATTTAAATCCGGGAAAACGCTTAGAATGCATCTCCGGCGATCTAAGACCACCGGAGCTTCCTGGGCCTAGGCGGCCCCTGGACCCTCGCCTAAAGTGCTATGATAATCGACCCCCCCCCCCTTGAAAAATCCTAGCGACGCCCATGACACAGACAGATAAAAAGGTGATAACTATCACCCCGAAAAGGTGACGAGTTAGAGCCATCACCCTTTTTTATGATCACCTTTAAAAATGATGGCCATCACCTCTGAAGAGTGATGAGCAATGATTGTAAATTTGAGTCATCACCTGTTTAGGGTGATGAGGCACAATCATCACCCTTAAAAGGTGATGGCCGTCACCATTTAAATGTGATGGCTCTAACTCATCACCTTTTAAAGGTGATGGCCAGGTCTGATCACCATTAAAGTGTGATGGATGGATAATTCAAACTTCTGCTAGAGAGATACGTAGTCGCAATATTTGTTCTGAAAATTTAAACATTTATTTCATGAAAATACTCCTACTTGTTGATATATTGCACTTCGAATATTTTTGGGTCTGATAGAACTTTGGTACACAAATGAGCTTTGCAGATGTCACGAAGTGAACTAGAGATAATTAGATAGACAAATAATGACATAGTTCCTTTTCTGAAACACAGAGGATTCTGATTATTTTGCATTCCATTACGATTGTGTTTACAGGTTATTTGATATGAATTTTGTGGCTGAGTTACTAATAGTTTCAGGATTGTTGTCCCCATAGCAACCGGAAATGAAACGTCACCAGTTTCCAATGATGCCGACAAGACATTATGATGCTCCAAAAATATCGAATCCGTATCGCTGTTTTTATTCTCAATCCAGATGATCTTCTTTTGAAGTCGTTATCTAGAGAATGATGAATCTCGGTTACGCTTTGATTGTGACTGTTCATATGAAAACCATGAGGATCTTGAAGTAAATGGGTTCATACGGCCCCTAGCCCGGGGTTAAGCATCACAAATAATCAATTTGTCTATTTTATACTTGTAGAATACGATTAGTGCCGGTGTGATGGATAAGATTGTCCTGGTGGTTAGTGTCCCTTTTCATATCCTTTTCAATTGCACCCAAGGACGGACGCTTGTCCCCAATGTGGAGAAAAGTGTCCTAGCTGGGTTAGAAGATAGGTGCCGGATACTCTTAGCCACCGGACATTCTTAGCCTCCACACCGGGGCTGATTTTACTGATATATTTTCAGCAATCTCAAATATATTGATGTCATAAACAAAACCGATTACCATTTTCGATTTTTTTCCAATGAACATCTATGTAAATAATACATTCATTTTTTAGGTAAGCCCGCCCCATCAAGCATTACACTTAACAAGCTTTTCCCCACAACTAAATAACAAAAATACCGCCCCGCTTTTGACCGACAGAGTATTGCCGTCGTCAGCGTCATTCATCTGACCATCATCAATGCTGAACATGGTTATGATTGATATAATTGCAGCAATCTACATCAATCTAATGTTTACCAATGTTATATTCCATACCTATTATCATTTGTCGGAATTGTTTTTCAGTAATCAGTTATGGATATGTTACATTCACCCTTAATTATTTAGATAAGTATCCAACGTAAGCCGCTCCCTTCATCTCATCCTTTTTTTCTGGATCACCATTGTAGCCCCCTGGATCACCATTGTAGCCCCCTGGATCACCATTGTAGCCCCCTGGATCACCATTGTAGCCCCAAGTTGATATAAACATCAGCAATCTGCATCAATAAAATGACGAATAAAAATAAAATAAGAAAATGTCGTATTCAATATCGATTTTCTTGTGGGCATTGTTAACTATGGTCGTATTACATTATTATAAGCCCTACCCCCTTTTGCGTGGATCCCCTGCCTCGAGGTTGTAGGCATCAGCCTCCGGTGCGATGCAATACACCTATATAGTGCACTGACATAGAGCTTCCTCCATATGCTTATAGCTAAAGGGAATTACATTATTTTATAATGACTTTCTCCGGAACTTAACAAATTGACATACATCAAATACTTGGGAAAATGGAATATCCTATTCGCCCCCTGTTGGGGGCGTTGGGTACTCTTTTCCAAACTATTTCTGCTATAGGTACCCCTCCTTGACTTGCACATGTATCCTTCCATTGTTTCTCAGAATGGACGACGGCTGAATAATTAATGACGGACTAGACGCTTGTATATAGAATGGCCGACTAGAAGCTTGTAGAGAAAGTTTCTTGAGCCGGTCACTGTGGCCATAATTCACTAAGCAAACACACGAAATCAGTCTTTGACATCTATAGAACCATCCTGTTGGAAAGTGTCGGTCCATCAAACAGACATGTACAGATTGCTACGGATTGATCCCATTCTCGCTGAATTAACAGCGATGTCTACGCTCCCCGGTAGACGCTGTCACTGAATAGCACAAGTATTGACGGCTCTTCGTAGATGTCCAATCATATTTTCTGTTTAAGGCACTTGGGTAAAATTTGAAATCATGCCAGCTCTCTATGCGCCTGCGTGTTATCCCATAATTGCATCGTGTTTGTGGTCCTATTAAAGGGGGTCAGATTAAAGTTGGTATTTTGATTGGTCTTATCAGTAAATTGGAGCGATATGCAAGAGGTGAGAAAAATTGACGACGTCTGACCTAGCCTTAGTATCTCAGCCGCGCTTTTATTGCAGCTGTTCATGTGGAGAGTATGAAGTATCCACACGGCCCCTACCACCGGCTTAAGCGGAATTAGATACGCTAGCTCGGGAGCTGTGATGACAGATCAGCTCAAACAGCTCATCTGATGTTAATGAATGAGCATCGTGGACGTCGGATGAAGTAAGCGCCACAACTTGGGGTACCCTGGTAAATGCAGGAATACCCAGAGAAACTAACCTGTAATGCCCGACGTAGTCACGCAATCAGAGAGGCGTGGCGTATAGTCATTAAAATTGCACGGAAAATGGACTTGGTGCGGAATTCCAGCCAGAGACACTGTAGATACGTGCTTCTGGAGGGCCGAGATTGATTGGTCCCAGTCCATAAGTAACTTTGCACCAGTTTAAGAGTTGCACTTTTTCGAGTATCAAAGCATGGCACATTCATGGCGAGAAAATATGAAAATATAGCAGGTCAACTTTCCTGTGTTCGCGATTTCAACAGACCCCGTGACGGGATAAACAAGGCAATGTATTTGATGAAAATAGCAATTTTAGATTGTTCTGTGAGGTGGGCCGAATGTAATATATTTTTTCTTTCAATGAAATTTCTGGAAAGCCCGAGGAAATTCCGGACGTGATCGGATGGGTTTCGATTTTGAATTCATAGCTGACTTTGATCCTGAAATAACGGATAATAATACGCTTCTTGAGACCTATATGCGTGGATGGATGGATGGCTGTACTTGGGCACTAACCATGGATTTGTTCTAACGAAGTTTTTGTACTGGCGAGGGTTATTTCGTATCGAAGTTTTTTTTTCTAACGAAGAGTTTGTTCTGACGGTTTTGTTCTGACAAAGGTATTGTTTAACGAAGGATTTGTTTTAACGAATGTTATTTCCTAACCAAAATTTGATTCTAACGAACGTTCTCCTCCATCGAAGGATTTGTTCTATCGAATGTTTTGTTCTGACGAAGGTTTTGGTCGGTTTTATTCTGACAAATGTTTTGCTCAAAGATAGGTTTTGCTCCTATGGAGGTTTTGTTCTAACAAAAGTTTCGTTCTGACGAAGGTCCTGTTCTACCGAAAGCTTTGACCATGGTTTTATTCTAACGAAGGGTTTTTCTAAGGAAGGTGTTGTTCTGACAGAAACATTCAACATGTTGTCTGTTTTTACCTACTCGTGAACTCAATGCTGGTAGTTGTGCATGATATACAGAGAATGTGCTGTGTGAAACAAAAACAACAACACTATGCTGTAAGGTATAAACGTATCATCACGTAGAGGCATTCAATTACAGATGTGAACAACCTAAGGTGTGTACAGTAGCCACACCATATGATGTAAGTTCTCAGATATTGGGCATATTTTCAATTAGTTAGAGTCGTAGATTTGTACGCAAATAAAAAAAAGGTGTTTCCGATTCAAATTACGCGAGCGTTAAGTTTGGCGAGGAGTTAGGCTTGCAGGAATTCTTATATGTTTCTGTCAGAGAGGTCTCCGCTAAATTACCATAACTTTGCCGACTTTGATGTTAGTTTTTACTTGCGCAAGGTTCCCTAACCATCTAATTTAACCAACCAACTGAAATAGGTTAACATGTGTGCATATCTCGTCAATCTCACCTCGCCAGCCACGGACGGTTTCTCCGTACAGATAATGGATATATCGGCTAAGGCTAACCTTTCTATGTCACAACATACCTCGTATTCTAGTTTACCAGAGTGCACGAATGAACGAAGAAGCACCCCGCACTCCCATTCCTATCTATTTCATGAACCAGTTTAAAGTAAACCACAGACGTTCTTTTTACACATACTTTAACATTAATCATCAATCAAAATAACTCTTCGAAATTATAGAGATTTTGTTAAGGGAGAATAATACCAAGGGCGAAGCACATGTTTCAGAAAAAAGATCCGTTGAAAACAAGATGACTAATGCCTTGTCGGGAATATTTATTATGAAATAAACGCCAGAAGGAAGCATTTTACTCGATGTACTAAAGCCAGTCCGTCATCGTGTGAACTATTTTGCAGTCTGCACATTTCTGCTGCCTCTGGTACCACCAGGTGGTCTGACGAAAAGCTCAGCTCTGTAAACTAACCGATGGCGGTCGTAAAACTGAAATCAAAACTTTATCGCTCATTTCCTTTCTTTACTGTTGATGTTAAAAGTTCCTTTTGAAGTAGACGTAAAATGGTGGTACGATAGCGGAAAGTTTGAATTGTTCAAATAAATGTGAAAAAAGAAATAAAGAACGGACAGACATAAAATTGCCCCAATTCTCAGACATGAAATATATTGGAAGCGCTAGTCGACGTTCACTTCAAAAAGTAGAGTTGTTAAATTCAAGCGCAATGTCTTGCGGGTGTGATCAGCTTGACATGGGAATAAGCAAACTCCGCCAAGTATTAACGGCTTAATAATCGATTGGTCAAATGTTTAACGGATTTTGGCAGAGTTTATAGCAAAAATCAAGGTTGAAATCCATCTAGTCTGTGCAACAATTCCATTTCCACCTCTCATCGTGCAACGTTCTCGATAGAAAAGTTTTGCGATTTCACACCCAAAGTAAAATCCAACCATCAATCAGGAAGTCCAAGTACAACTGCTTACAATGGGTAGTTTGTTATTTGTTTCAATAAACACGCAAAAACATGAAATGATGAACAAATTAACTGTATGAATGAATTGCAGGCATTTACAACTTTCGAAAAGCTAGTTACTGTTTACTTCAATACCCAGTGCTGTTGGTTTCCTATGCACTGGCTCATGTGGCTGTCACATTGATGCTATAACACATTGCCTCCGGAAGACGCGATTGTTCGTCAAATTGGTGAGGTCCATGAATGACCAATATCTTACGTTTACTGGACATGAGCAAGCATATATATATATATATATCTATTATAGAGCAGAAAGTTGGGTTAAATGAACGCCAGTCTACAGAAGCCATGGTGAGGGAGCAATTTCATGATTGACTGGGTCAGATTCAAAAATCTGTATTCGCCATACACCCAGAAGTATTGTTTACATACATTAAATCTCGTGCAAATATTATGAATGTGAATTAAACACACAACAGTTCAGTTTCAAATGTTATATCCATTTTGCTGGATATGCAAGTTGCAGTCTGCATCAAGTGTGACCTTTACAGACAGAGAGAGCGTCTGTTGTTTACCTTTCCCTCCCCCATTCTGGCCATTTTTCTAGTAGGTTATCCGTACAATTCGCCCTACTTGACCTTTAAGCCAGGTCCGAAATGCGAAGAGGTATTTACTGACTTCTCGAAAATGAGAGCTCGACAATGAGTTATCTCCGGGTATATACAACAGTAAACATCTGTACCGGTATGCACATGAAAAAGTACTGTTTATTTGATGGTATGAGCATGACATTCGATACCGTTTGAAGCATTCTAATCTACTACACCCCCAAATAAAGATTATGTCACAGGAATATATGGCAATACTCAACTGTGAAACTGGATTCGGCAAGTCTGTTCTTCCATGGAATATGAAACGACCCTAGGATTTTTTTCTTCGTGTTCGGAAACTGATTAACTCGTTTCAGTGTCTTATTCCGCTTAACCCGGAGCTAAGGACCATATGAGCTCATGTCATTCAAGATCATCATGGTGTTCGTATGAGCAGTCACAATCAAAGCGTGACTCGGATGATTCTCTAGATAACGACTTTACAACGAAAATCATAAGAATTAAGGGTATTGATTAGGAATCAGGAATATTTTTGGAACATCATGGTGCCTTGCCTGCATCATTGAAATCTGTTGACCGCTTCTCTAGTAGGAAACTAGCCTATGTTTATGTATATCATGATAGTTTTTTGTTAAATCTGGTGCTAATGTTGTTATATGAGAATTAGGTCTTTGGAATGTGAAAGCGGAAATTCTTCATGGACGACAGCTGAATATTGAATGACGGACTGGACGCTTTTATTTACACATACAAACAGTCTGAAGGTACGTGATGTATAATTAGTTTGCTATTCTATCGAAGAGAGGTGGAGATGATCATCGCACCTGCAGTGATGTAGGCCTGTTCAGTAATGAATATACCCACAATGATAGCATAGCTGTGAGATGAACACCAGTCAGTCCAGCGACGATGCACACTGAACCAATGCTATCAGGCTACCATGTGCCATCAAACCTCATTAATTAACAAGGGATCATCTGGTTTCGGTTTCCCTTTCTGAACAACCAGTGGCTGCTAATATAAAGCCCCAACAGCTTGAAGACATTATCTGGCAGCTTTGTAGCTGGACATCTGGTTCCTGTAATCTTGGCATCTACGTGTATATAATATCTTGATGAAAACGAAAATTGAAGAACGAGAACTGGCTGCTTCAAGATGTTTACCACATCGTACATAGCCATTACATGCATGCGGCTGTAAGACATAGAGAAACCAGTCGTGGCGCTAAGGCTTATTTGTGTAGCACATATATCAGATAAACATTGCTCGAGAACAGACTGATTACATTTAGTACTAGAATTGCTTTGATATAAAAAGAGATACGGACTCGCAGGATGGATGTACTGGTTGTGCAAACACGGCGTGCAGCCGTACACATGGACGTTCTTATCAGAGGCACATGGGTATTTTGTTAATAACTGCTAATCGATCCAAATTGCTGAATAATCAGATCTGAAATACACTATATAATTTGTCAGATGTAATTCACATTTGAAGCATTTAACCCTATCTGACCTGGGCGATTTGAGAGCGGGGAGGGGGGGAGTGTATCTAAGCCTGGCAACTAGCCCACTAAACATTTCTGTTTGGGGCTGTAACTTACCACACCATACCCTTGAGTCAAGCTCTACTAGAAAATGTAAAAAACAAATCCAAAACGGCCGCCACGATGACGTCACAGTGACGTCATTATTAAAACTACCTGATAAAGTCATAAATAATAATGTTATGAATTAAAATAGCTTTTGTCAACTTTTTCATTCAGAAAGCTAAGAATTTTGAAGAAATATGACAAAAATATCATTTTTCTGGTACCCCACATGGCTGCGATTTGGAATTTTCCCATGATTCTCTGCTCGAGGGGTCAAGCAAAAAAGTTCACATGATAAGCTACCAGGTCACGGAGTTTCAGCTCTTAATTATTTTGTCTTTCAGGAGATAGAGTAGAAGCTACAAAGTCACGGAGTTTTAGCTCATAATGTTTCGTCGTTCTTGAGGTGTCGCCCTCCCCAAGGCCTGTTAGTGTTAAGGTTGCAACCGACACCCCAGACATAGGTCCTAATACATTTCAATTAGTGATTATTAATATTCGCATATATAATCCAGTCTTCGGTTTATTGAAATCATATCTTCCTTGTTCACGAAATATGCACAATTTTATTTTAATATTCCTAAATTTGTTGTCATGGCAACCATTTCAGTTTAATACAAATAACCTGAAAATAGACGGTAATGTGTTAAAACATTGAGTAGGTGACCTTCATTTTTAATTTTCTTTTCATGGGGTGATTTACGTGTCATCTTGAAGTTTACTTAAAAATCTGTGTTCGGTTTTATCGAAGGATCAAATTTTATGACTATTTTTCTGCGTTTTTCTATCATTTCTGTATTAATCCGAGACAAAGGGTACCCCCATGTTGATAGGCATCCATATTATAAACTGATAGGATGACCCCTCATTTTTCTGCTATGTATATCACTGTTAATTTATGGGCAAATTCCAATAAAACGTTGAAAAGAGAGGTGTCGGTCTCCGGAGAGACGTTTACTCCATCAGACGTGCATGATGCGCATTCATGAGTTGTTTGAGCTAGCTAATCTGTCATCACAGCTCCCGGGTTAGCTTATCTAATTCCGCTTAAACCGGTGCTACGGGCCGTCTGGGTACTTCATTGTCTTTACATGAACAACTGCAATAAAAGCGTGACTGAGATACTAAGGCTACGTCCGCCGAATTATCGCGTCTGAATGTTAGGTGTCGACGAAAGCTTTCCTGCAGAGTCATATGGGTGCATTTTAGTCGCCAGACGTCGTCAAATTTTTCTGCCTCTTCCATATCGCTCCAATCTACCGTAAGTCTCACATGAAGTATAGAACTGCTGATCAAGTTAAGCTGTTATTCATCTATTGCAATAAGTGTTTTGTCTGTATAAATCTATTGTATACATTATGTTGGACTGTATAGATTCGTTACACAAATGGTAATATGGGCGTAACTGCTACAACGTCAACCATACTCCTTCTGTTTTCTCCATTTTCCGCCCCATGATATAACTATGGAGTTACAAGGTTAGATCGGTGCAAAATGGTGTATTATGTCGGACCAGATGTCAGCACCTCCACATATATGTTCTGTATAGTTCGGGTTAGTTTGAGTCCGTATTAATCAGGGGACAGGAGTTTTGCCCTGTGCATTGTTGATACACCGGGTGGCCGAGTAAGTACGCAGATACATCTTGTGTTTTCATTAAGCCTATCTGGCTTGGATTCCGCCCCCAAGTGAAGTTTCCCCTTGTTCTCAGTAAAAGAAAAATAGAGACGGTATAAACTTTGTGACTTTGTTGCTTATCATATTGAGGGTTATTTTGAGCTGGTTTGCATTTCCCCCAAGCAGAGGATCATGAGTATATTAACAATTGTGGTCATGTTGGAGTACCAAAAAGTGATGTTTTTTCTATGTTTCTTCAAACGTTTTGCCTTTCTCATCTGATGATTATTTACATAAAACATGTGAAAATATGTCGAAAAATGTCTTCTGGGAAAAGGACGAAGCGGCCATCTTAGATTTTTTTTATATTTTCCGGCTGAGCTTGACCCAAGGGTAGCTTCAGCTCTCTGATCTCCAGGATAACGAACATATTAGTGGGGGGTGGTGGGGCTTAACCAGCCCACCACCACCGGCTGAGGGACACCCCAAATCGCCCAGATCAGATACAAGCAGGATTAAACTGTGAGGAAATTAGCCATGATAAACAAACGCCTCCTGATTGAGATTTAGTCCCATTTTATTAAACATTTGGGCAAAATACTATACATGTCATGAAACACTTAACCCAATCCAAACCTTGATATATATTTGGCAGTGTTATCGCGCTAATGGTGTCTAACGATAAGGTAATTCTATTATGGACGAAGAAATTCTTAATGGACGACGGCAGGTTGATGAATGTCGGATCTGTTTTCTCGGAAATGAACCAACCCAAATAAATCAAACAGCAAGATTTTCATTTACATTCTCTAATTTGTATTTTTTAATTGGTAATTCTGTATTCTACACAAATTCGAATATTCACATGGGTACATTACTGCATTACGGCATAACTTCATCACATTATCAATTAAACCAACCAGATGAACCAGATGAAAACCAACCAGATGAACGTTTTTCAGTTTGATTAACACTGCCACAAAGTGGTCCTCTCTCTGGGCAGAAACAATGAGATATCAATATGTTTCAACAAAATTGAACCTATATTCAACATATCGAATCATAGTCCTTAGAACCAACCCTCATAGATCAGTATTTCGTGATACAAGAACTACAAGAACTGTCTATGCTTACAGATTGCTAACAATTAACAACTGAACGTCAGAGGTCAGTGGAATAACGATATTCAGAGCGCCTTTATCCGAATGAATTGTTGATGACTCTTTTCTGGTGAATGATCAGAATTTCAGTGCTCTACCCACATTCTCCAGATGACGGCTATCTATCCGAGTGTTCTGGAATGAATGAAGGAGCATGACTGTAATCAATTCAGTGGAAATGGGAAGGTACGATAAGGCGGGATTTTGGCCTATACGTGGTGCGTTTGAGATAATATAAAATGTCATAAAATTAATTGTGACAAAAAGGGGGTAGGTTGATTCACACATTTTATCTTTTCAGTTTGGCACGGGACCTGAAATTTTGAAATCGCTCTTACAGTTTTTCCTGGGCCGAATCCGACCACTTTTAAGGGGTTTTTCCAGAAAAAAAAATGGAGCAAGCTTGCAGAGGAATGTTCGAGATTGACTTCTCTATAACATATAACAGGCCTTTTGATCTTTGATATATGTTGGCGTTTGTGGGAAGTTGATGCTGGGTCGACATCGGGCCTTGCATCCAGTCTTTTGTGTTACAATGCCGTCATTTTCATCTGACGACGGTACAGCTCACCAATCCCCAGTGTATAGAGTTGACACAGCGACACAGCTCGCCAAGTACCAATATACGAGTTGTCAGAGCATGTCCATCATAGCTCTCTAGATTTGTATCTAATACCGCTTATGCCGGTGCCAGGGGCCGTGTGGTCTTGTCATCCAAGTTTCCACATGAACAGGTACAATAAAATCGTACCTGAGATGCAACACATATCACGAATCGTTAGATTCATGGTATGTGGTTTAGAATAGGTTAACCAGAAGACTATACTGTGAAATCATGTGGCTCTGTCAGTATGTCGGCACCTCTTCCCACTTCCCTTATATGTGTTGTAATATCAGTGCTGTGTCTTAAATTAATTGTTTAATCATGCTCTCTCAGAAAATATATACATATAAGTGATTAGGGTTGAATATTTTACGACAATCGGTGGCCAAAAAGCGGACCCGTGGTACGTCGAATAGAAGAATCCCTGGAAAGCACTCTCAATGTATTCAACACGATTTTGTCAAACACAGTCAATACTTCCGCAGTCAATTCCCATTAAAATTAATTTCTCGTGGTTGTGACTCTTCCAATGATACATTTTCTCGGGATGAGAAGGATATTGAATATTTTATGCTCTCAGCGATGTGAACGTTCTACATGCGATCTGTTATGTCTATGAACAACGCAAAAGTTTTGATGAAAGCGTTTGATCCTTCAACCACGTCTAGGCAATATTGGTTTGTAAATCGACTCGAAATCATTTCAGTTTTATCACATTTATTACATTTTCGCATGATCTAATTATTAACAATTACAACGCATATATGGGAAGTGGGAAGAGGTGCCGACATACTGACAGAGCCACATGACTTCACAGTATAGTCTTCTGGTTAACGTATTCTAAAGCACATACCAAGAATCTAAATATTCGTGATATGTGTTGTATCTCAGGTACGCTTTTATTGTACCTGTTCATGTAGCAACTTGGATGACGTGATCACACGGCCCCTGGCAACGGCATAAGCCGTATTAGATACAAATCTAGAGAGCTATGATGAGCTATGAGAGCTACACAACTGGCGATGAGAGAGGGAGGGAATTTGGCTTAATGTCACACTCAAGTTTGTTTCACTCATATGGTGACAGTCATTTTGGTTGGTGGAGGAAGCCGGAGTACCCGGAGAGAACCACCGCCCTTCGGCAAGTAACTGACAAACTTTCACACATGGACCAGCTGGGCTTGAACCCGTGCCGCAACTGGCGATGAAAGAGCTTCATCCTTCAGCCACGTCTAGCCAGTTTATACAATACTGGTTTGTAAATCGGCTCGAAATCATTTCAATTTGATCTAAGTCAGACACTTTTCTAAACTTTAACCCCAAGGAATTTCCTAATGAAGTTATTTAGCGTTCCAATACCGTCACCACGCCACGGCGGTTAATACCGCGTGTATGATCATTACAATTGTCATTCCGAGAGAAGGCATTTTAGATTAACGGCTAAGAGTGTTACACAATACAGGTATCACAGGTATACTGCGGCTTCGTTAATTAATATCGTGATACTACAAATGAACGTTGTAAACAGAGATCAGTTGAATAACGATATTCAGAGCGCCGTCATCCGGATCAATTGTAGCTGGCACTTTTCTGGCAAATGGTCAGAGTTCCAATGCTCAACCTGCATTCTCCAATAGACGGCTATCTATCCGAGATTTCTATGCAGAATGAAGGTGCATGACTGTAATCAATTCTGTAGAAAGGAGATGGTACGAAATCGCGGAATTTTGACCTAAACGTGGTGCGGTTGAAATCGAAAAAATAAATTATCCTAAAAATAATTGTCGATCCACACATTTTTCGTCTTTTCATGTTGGCACCTTAAAATCGCTCTCACAGCTTTTTTCTGGGCCGAATTTAATCATTTTTCGACTTTTCAAAGGTTTTCTAGAGAAAATGAAGCAAGCTTGGAGAGGAATGTTCGCGATTCATTTTTCTATAACATATCAGTGGCGTGTCTTAAAATAATCGTTTAATCATGGTCTTTCAGAAAATATATACATATACCTGATTTGAGATACACTTAGTGCTGAAAAGCGGACCCATGGGATATTCCCTGCCGAATAGAAGAATCGCTGGAGAGCCCTCTTAGTCCAGTCAAATTGAGGTTTGACCCACCACAAATTGAAACAGAATTGTTTTTGCTGCAGTGCATTTCCGAAAGGTCTCTAGATTAACATACTAAAAGTCTACAAACAGATATGCATGGGAAATATATTAAATTTCAAGTTGAAATTTGAGGTATTTTTCGCGAAATTTCAGTGTTTACCTGTCTCTTGCTCCTATAAGAAAACATTGTACTTGGTACTAAGCGTGAAAGAAATGGGTCATTACTTACACTCATTCCATTCGTTATCATATCAAGGTTATACTCAGCCTAAAATAATACCCTTGCACGAAAATATTTATGGAGAAATTCAAAATAGCGGATGTATGGGGTCATTCTAAATCTGAACTTTTTACCATTTACTATTTGGTGGAGATACGATTTTTTTTTAAAACAAAGATACGCCATTTTATAATACATAATATGCCATTATGCCTCGTATAAGCAAGGTAGAATATTGTTTTTCCGTGAATAAGGACAGTTTATCATCCAGAAATCCAATTAATACATGACCCAGGGTAGAGTATGCCATGGTGGTGAAAACATTTGTCTTCCCGGTGGATTTGCTCATAAGCGTAGATAGCAAACTGATAGTTCAGCATCAGGCTATATGAATTATGCATGGTAATATTCAGTCAGTTAGCATTTTTTCCATTAGCATAATCATCTGAAAGAGGAATTCTCTCCCAAAATAAATGAAATGACAAGCTGTGATATATTTTCCTTCAACCGATAACAGTCACAGACAATATTTCCACAAACCCACTCATGGAGATATCTCTCTATTATCACAACATGCGCCTTGTTGAAAAATACTGCTCTGCAAACCATTAATGATCTATCACAATTGTGTGTCAGATATGTTTTGACGAAAGAAGAATAATTATGCAGAAACTATCAACTAATTATCAAACAAATAATAATCTAGATTATAGGCAAACTTGATGTTCTACCATGACGTTTTACCATGCCATTTACCATGTTTCATTTTACATTTTCAACAATATAGGCCATGCTCCTACAGATGCATCTTCTTCAGCTGCACCTGATAACATCAAAGAGTGCCAGTGGAACTGGTGGCAGTTCAGTTTTCACAGAGAGAAGCCGTCCACCCTCATCCTTGTGGCTGCAATGGATGGTCTTCCCCTTTCCACTCTAAACACGCGAACCTTGATACTTAGCTGATGCTGATGTTGTTGGAAAGTTTTGTACCTGCACATATATGGTTCGTTTTTGTCTCAGAAACGCTTGTAGCTCATGCAGTCAATTGCTTCGTCAGGGTTACCATTGTATAAACACACAAGCACCTGCAATAGATAACCTCCATCGGGACTCCCAATGGCCTGGTTGAACACTTCAGCTTGTTGGAGAAATAGCTCACTGAACGTTGTTTTCTTTACGGCCGCACATTTGCCAATGCCATATGGTCAGTTTACTGTGTCACAGCCCTGAATGGCATGCACAAACAGCATATTTGTGCAGACTTACATTCCCAGCACAGCCTTTGTCTTCTTGACATTCCAAACTATCCGTTTCTTTGCATTCTCTCTTCGCTGAAAGTAGATGTCATTGTCATCCATGTCTGCATGAAAACAGAGCAGAACTAACAGGTCAATATCATCACCAACCAAAGTTTTGATGCTTTCAGTCGATTAAACGGCAGCATTTACAATAAAAACATCTGCATATGAAACATCCCTCCCTTTCCAACTGGTCACTCATAAGAGTAATGAGCTGCTACTTGATGACGTTGTTTGCTAGGAATTCGTCTTTCTTTGACTGAATGACCATGTCACTAGCGGGGCCGGAGAGTTTGGAATGCCAAGAAGACAGAGGCTGTGCTGGGAATGCAAGTCTGTACAAATATGTTGCTTGTGCATGCCATTCTGTGCTGTGACACAGTATTCCGACCATATGGCATTGACAAAGGTGCTGCCTTGAAGAAGACAACTGTCACTGAGCTATTTCGCCAACAAGCTGAAGTGTTCATCCAGGTCATGGGAGTCCCGACGAAGGTCATTTATTGCAGCAGCATAGAAAACGCTTATATGTTTATACAGTAGTAACCCAGACGAAGGAATTGACTTGAGGGGAAGACCATCCATTGCAGCCACAAAAATGGGAGTGGACAATTCAATCGGTTTCTCCCTGCGAAAACTGATCTGCCATCAGCTTCAGGGATTACTTGAGGTTATCAGGTGAAACTGCAAGAAGGATTGCAGCTGAAGCAGATGCGCCTTTAAGGATCATGGCCTGGATTGTTCAAGTGTGTGTGGAGAATGCAGACTTTTGAAAATGACATTGGCGAAGACTGGTATTGGGATTGATAGTGCTGTGAAATATTCCTCAATTTATGGCAGTGTTCATGAGGGATAATAATAAAAGACATCAACTATATGTATGAGAAGTCACTTCCCCTAATAATGTTACCATGAACCAGAATGTAAAATGAAACATGATAAGTTATGCCGTCAACTTTGCCTATAATTCAAAGTATTATTTGCCTGATAATTAAATGATATATTAGGATCTGCATAATTATTCTTCTTTCATCAACAACATTTGTCTTACAAACAATTGTGATGGATCATAAATGTTTGCCAGATTGTCGTTATATATCTGAACTATTGCTAAACGCGACGTTGAATCTAATTTCTCTCTCTCTCCTGATTGGCAAGGCTGCATTTTTTCCCAACAAGGTACAAACACTATTGAATGTCGGACCGGACACTTGCTACGTGCTTGTGATAATAGAGTTATATCTTTATAAGTTGATGGAACTATTGTCTGTGATTGTCATAGGTTGAAAGAAAATATATCACAGCTTGTCAGTTCCCTTTCGGATAACAATGCTAATGGAAATAATGCCAACTGGCAGGATATTACCATGTATGATTATATACCTTGGTGCTGTACTATCGTTTTGCTATCTACTTTTATAAGCAAATCCATTGGGAATGCAAATGTTTTCACCACCATAGAATAATGTATCCTAGATCATCATGTATTGATTGGATTTCTGGATGATAAACTGTCCTTATTCAGAGACAAACCAATATTTTCTACCTTCTTATATGAAGCATGATGGTGTATCTTTGTTTTAGAAAAAGTCATATCTCCACCAAATAGATTTTGGTAGACTTTTAGTATGTTGTTCTTAGAAATGCATACCAGTGAAAGAATTCTGTTGCAATTTGTTTTGGGTCCAGCTAAAAAAAACAACAGATAGATTGCCTGGACTGTCATGAAAACGGTAAAAAGTTCAGATTTAGAATGACCCTATACATCCGCCATTTTGAATTTCTCCATAAATATTTTCGTGCAAGGGTATTATTTTAGGCTGAGTATAACCTTGATATGATAACGAATGGAATGAGTGTAAGTAATGACCCATTTCTCTCACGCTTAGTACCATGTACAGGGTTTTCTTATAGGAGCAAGAGATAGGTAAACACTGCAATTTCGCGAAAAATACCTCAAATTTCAACCTGAAATTTAAAATATTTCCTATGCATATGGGATTGTAGACCTTTAGTATGTTATTCTGGGGACCTTCCTGAAATGCATAGCAGTGAAATAAAATCGGTTGCAATTTGTGGTGGGTTAACCCCAAAAATGCGCTAGATTTACTGGACTATCTCAGTGTATTCAACTAGATTTTGTCAAAGAGATTCAATACTCCGACAGTGTGTTCTCATTAAAAATACATTTTCCGTGGTTGTGAGTCTTTCTATGACTATATTGCCTCTGGATGAGAAGTATATTCAATATTTTAAGCTCTCAACGACGTGAACTTTGGATGAAAGTGTTTCATCCTTCAGCCACGTCTAGCCAGTTTATGCAATATTGGTTTGTAAATGATTTCAATGAATCACATTTATTACGTTTTCGCGTATTCCAAGGCAGACACTTTTTCGAAACCATAATCACAAGAAATGTCCTAATGAAGTTATTAGCGTCCCAATACCGATATACAGATCCGAGATCACCACGCCACGGCGGTTAACACCGCGCACGTGATCATTACAATATTCACTCCGAGAGAAGGCTTTTTAGTATTAACGACTACGAGTGTTACTCAATGCAGGTATTTAAGGATATATTGCCGCTTCGTTAATTAATATCGTGATACTAACAAATGAACGTTGTGGACAGAGGTTGGTTGAATAACGATGTTCAGAGCGCCGTCATCCGGATCAATTGTTGCTTGGACTTTTCTGGCAAATGGTCAGAATTCCAGTGCTCAATCCGCATTCTCCAGAAGACGGTTATCTATCCGAGTTTTCTGGGCAGGATGAAGGTGCATGACTGCAATCAATTCTGTGGAAATTTCGCATTTGGAACGATGTAAGAAAAATCCAACCGAGTACCACTATTTATAACTCGAGACAACCATGTGATGATCTCCTTACGTTTTCCATTGGTAATTGTTGCCGGTGTGAACAATGTCCTGGTGATTAGTGTCCCTTTTCTTATCCTTTTCTATTGCAACTAATGACGGACACTTGTCCCCAATGTGACAAAAATTGTCCTACCTTCGTTAGAACATAGGAGCCGGACACTCGTAGCTACCGAACATTCGTAGCCCCCACACCGGCTTTCCTTGTATTTGTGTCCGGTTTATCAGATCATATATGTTGCGAATTTGTCCGTTCATTACATTTCTAACCCGTTAAGGGTATAATGTGTTGACTACGTTCGACTAAACTATTTAATAAATCCATTTGATGAATTAGAAACACACCATATAGGCACATTGAGTTTTGTAGATGTTGCAATACAGAATTCCAAGTTGGCAGGAAATCGATACAGTTCCTCAAAAAAGCTTAGGAAAGCAAAAATGTTCATCAGAGCCATGAGAAACCATACATTTCTTAACTTGTTTTCTAATTCTGCTTAAGCCGGGGTTAAAGATGCCGAAGGTGTTCATATGAATAGTCACAATCGAAACATGACTGAGTTACATCATTTTCTAGATAACGATTTCAAAAGAAAATCATATGGCTTAAGAATGCTGATCAGCGATATTGTTTCGATATTTTTGGAAAATCATGATCTCTCGTCGATAAAAAACTTTTGGCCACTTCTCTCTTGTAGGAAGCTATCCTATGTTTATGTATACTATGGTTGTTGTTGTTTTCTTTAATTTGGTGCTAATGCTGTTATATGAAATAGGTCTTTGGATTAGGGAAGCAGAAATTCGGACGACGGCTGAATAATGAATGACGGACCAGGCGCTTGTAATCCTTGGCAGTATATACTTCTTAGAAGAAACTGCTTCACCTTTGACTTATACTCGTAATTTAAATATACATCCTTCGTCAAAATGGTTATAAAGGCATTTTTGGCCAATTAGTTTGATTCCGTGAATATTCCTGGGACAATTCATTCCTCACGGGATTTCTAAGTTAACTGAACTTTGATCGGCAGTCTACATGCGTTAGATTTCTTGCACTGTTCAACGCATATGTCCTATCACTAATCTATGCTTCATTAGAAGCGAATTTTCTCTGGATTAGGTGACAACAGTTATCTTTTCGAACTTGAACAATGTTTGTGGACACATTGTGGTTATTGTCTGTTCCTCAGTATGATGAACGTCACTTATTGGCGTCAAACGCCGTGGTATGCCTGCCAAAAGACTTGCTAGTCCATTACTCTGGATATTCACCCGTTCTGTTTGAAACGTACCTTCTAATTAGTTATGGTTCATTAGGCGAACATCTCTTATCGCCACTGCATGACAGATTGTTTTTCTTTGGGAGGTCAAGTGTTGACGCTCATATTGGGTTCTGACCCTAAGAAAATCTGTTTTCTCTAAATGTCTTACAAGAGACCTCTCATCTCCCTGAATAGCGCAATGTTGAGAGTTCAGCAAAGTTGAATGTTGAGTAAAGTTAAGAACGATTAGTTAGGAGGCATGCGGTTCATACTCCATGAAAGAATCACGAAACAATGCATACAATAGCCAAGTCTGTGGATAACAATATGTCTAGACTGGTGTCTTTTCAGCGACACAAAGACTCAGTCAATAGCCTCCTACATGAAGTATCTACCAAGCATGCTACATCCCCACGCCACTACCGAATACGTCTGGCGTGTTTGCCAGACAAGGACAATATCCGAGAGTACTGGTCAGTGGTTTGCTACCCCTCTTGGTGGCATGCTCAGGTGTATTCTTCGAAAATGTGATTGGAGAGTTTGTGTCCGAAATCTTGCATGAGAAAGGCGTAGTGATTGCTGGGTATACAAAAGAAAGGTTCTCACGGAGTTAACTGAGCGCAGGATGCAAAAAGAGTCCATGGATAGTCTAAGCTTAACCCGAAAAATGTCACAATGGTGCCTTTTATGAACTTGTTGTGGCGAAATATAATTTTGTAGGCTTGCGCAATGCTTGAAGAAAATTATGCGTTCCAGCACAGTAAAGCACCAGTATCCAAACTCGCATGATGGTGATTTTTAATCAAAGTCAGCTTTTAAGAATCGTTACTCATAACCCTGAATACTCACATTTTAACTGTATGAAACACATGTGGGAGTAGTTGGCCATGTTGTGTGTCAAGGGATGCTCAGCCTATGTCTTGGATGCGAATAGACGTTGTAATTGTCTATTTTCGCAATGTCCGTGCTGTGTTATCCTAATGGGTAACAGTGCTCAAGATCACAGAGTCTCAGTTGGTCGGTTTTATGCGGCTGCTTACCGGTATTGTTATTGCAAACATGTATATCAGCGATCGGACAATCATTGTCTTTTTTTAGATATGGTTGATATAATTAGACAACTTTTTTCAAGCCACACTGAAGCTATAAAACTATACACGTTCTTATTCGTAGCTTTGCTTATTGATAAAGGTCTGTTTGTATTTCTCTGTCATTTATTGTCCCTGTGTGGAGATATTGAAGAAAATCCGGGCCCCATTCACACTGAGACATGCTCGGATTCACCGTCTACAATACTTACATGTATAAAGTACATGAAACAAATTCGACTCGCTAAAATATATATTTCTTTTGCACTGATTGTCTCAAATATGGTATTACATATAATTGGCACTCACATGTATCTCAGCAATTCTATTTTGTTTTGGTCTATACGCCCCAACACGTTATATTGCATATACAATATCTGGTACACTGAAAGTATCAACAACAATCTCTTTGACAAATCTATGTATTGCAAGTTAAAATCATTATCTTCTGAAAATTGTGTAGAATTTTTCGGATATTTGCATATTCTAATATTGTTATGTGGTGACGTAGAAATCAATCCAGGTCCGCAACATGACTTATGTGATAAAGGATTAGCTATTTTCCATATGAATATTCAGAGTATTAGATTGAAATTTGAAGTACTAGCGGATTATATATGTGATTACGATATAGCTTGTTTTACAGAAACTCATTTAGATTATATGGTTAAAACCGATGATATTCTAGTTGAAAACTACCATGCACCCATCAGGAAGGATAGGACGAATCATGGAGGAGGATTATTGGTTTATATTTCCAGTGAGTTGGAGTTTACCCGTAGGTATGATCTGGAAAGCTCCTTCTGTGAAATGATATGGCTCGAGATCAAGTGGAAAAATAGCTCATTCCTGCTCTGTAACTGTTATCGAGCAGAAAGTCTAGGTAATGTTTGGGACTACATAGCATACTCGTGCGAAAAGGCACTGGATTCAAATCCGTCTATTGTTATAGTAGGAGACCTAAACGATGATCTGCTATGTTCTCAAAAACATAACCTAAAAGATCTTATGGCACAGTACAGCCTTCTGAATATAATTACAGAGCCAACCAGAGTAACAAAACACAGCGCAACTTTATTAGACCCGGTCATCATTAGCGATACAATAAACGTATACGAGAGCGGAGTAATTAACAATTTGAATTTATCCGATCATTTCGCAACGTACATTACTTTTAAATTAGGAACATTTTGCAAAAAGAATTACTGGAGAGAGATATGGATATATAAAGATGCGGACTTCGATAAATTCAATCGAATCATCAGCACCACTGACTGGGATAATATACTGCAGCATAACAACGATGTAAATGAAATGTGTGAACTGTTCACACAAAAATATTTGGAGGCTGCAAGAGAAAGTATTCCCACAAAACATGTGTTAATAAGAAACAATGATAAACCTTGGTATGACTCGACAATCAGAAAATTTACCCGCAAAAGAGACCGAGCACGTAAAATCGCCCTTCGATCTCAGCGACCAACAGATTGGAAAAAATATCGTGCACTTCGTAATAAAGTCAACAATTTGAAGCGCTATGCCAGACAAAATTTTATGAATAACATAGATGAAACTTTAAAAGACTTGTCTCCTGGAAACAGTAGGTCATATTGGAAATTAGTTAAATATTTAGTCAAAGGAGAAGTTAATTCCAAACTACCACCATTGAAGAGCAACAATAATACTATTTTAACTGACAGAGAAAAGGCTGATTGTCTGAACAAATATTTTTCGTCAATCTCGACTGCAGACGACACAGAGGCATCTCTCCCGACATTTCATAGTAAGACACCAGAAGTTTTAGAGGGGGTGGAAATCTGTGAAGAAGAAGTTGAAGATGTTATAAAGTGTTTGGCCGCGAATAAAGCATCAGGCTCTGATCTTATAAGTCATAAAATGCTGAGGGGCACGGCCAGATCAATTTCCAAACCACTGTGTATGTTGTTTAACCTTTCCCTCCAAATGCATAAATTTCCTGATGGGTGGAAGGTAGCTAGGGTATTTCCAGTTCATAAAGGAGGAGAACGTAGCGACCCTTCAAATTACCGACCTATTTCTTTATTAAGTTGTGTCGGCAAACTGATGGAGCGTATTATATTTAAGCATTTATATAACTATCTCCACTTTAACAACTTAATATATAAATACCAATCTGGGTTCAGACCCCATCACTCCACCAACTATTTACTTGTGGAAATGTATCATGAATTAGTTAAGGCCCTGGATAGTCATCAAGATTCATGTGTCGTCTATTGCGATATATCTAAAGCTTTCGACAGGGTATGGCATAAGGGACTGATTTTTAAGCTACAACAATTGGGAGTGAAAGGCGATCTACTACTCTGGTTAGCAGATTATCTTTCCGGTAGAAAACAATTAGTTTTTGTAGGCCAGACCGAATCTAGTCTAGCAGGCGTTAGTGCAGGTGTGCCTCAGGGCTCAGTACTTGGACCCTTACTGTTCATCTGTTATATAAACGATATATCAGAATCATTATATTCCCTAATACGACTATATGCAGATGATGCAACTCTCTGTTGCACCGGCACAAATCAAAGCGAAATCGCTCAAACTCTGAACAGTGACTTAATCAAATTGAAAAACTGGGCTAAACAATGGCTTTTAGATTCAATCCTCTAAAGACCGTTTGTATGTATTTTAGTAATAGAACGCGTATCGATCCGCAAATAATTTTCGATGATGTTTTGCTGAAGTGTGTCCAATTACATAAATATTTGGGAATAATTATTAGTTCGGACTTAGGCTGGTCAAACCATATAGATAAACTATGCAATAAGGCGTATCGAATATTAGGCTCTATGCGACGAATGAAATATATGTTAAGCAAAGATCATCTACTGCGTATTTATAAAGCCTATGTAAGACCCATTTTGGAATATGGCGATGTAGTTTAGGATGGGTGCAATGTGTCAGAAACGGAAAAAATAGAAAAAACTCAAATGGAAGCCGCACGAATCATATCGGGTATGACAAAATATGCTAGTAGACGAAGTTTGTATACAGAAACTGGATTAGAACCATTGATTAACAGGAGACGTTATCACAAACTTCGACTAATGCGCAAAATCAATTTTCATCAAACTCCGGAATATTTACGAGATATAATTCCAGAAACAATAGCCCAAACTACGCATTACAATTTACGGAACCAGAATAATCTGATTACTCCGAAATTTCGACTACAAAAGTATAAAAAATCGTTCGTGCCATCAGTGATTGAGGAATGGAATAAGCTTGATCCAAACACCAGAAATTCAGTGTCCACTGCATCGTTCATGTCAGATATAACAGTAAAGATTCCTCGTGTTCCAATATATCACAATTCAGGTGACAGAAAATTATCAATATTACATGCCAGACTTCGAAATGATTGTAGCGGTTTGAATGCGGATCTGCACCGATGTGGCCTGGTGGCTAGCCCGTTCTGCGTATTCGATATGCAAATTGAAGACTCAAATCATTACTTCTTTTATTGTAAACAATACGACAATATAAGAAGGGAATTATTTAACTCTCTTATCGATTTTTTTCCAATCTCTCTAGATCTTATTCTGTTTGGCAATCGCAGCCTAAATAACAAAGAAAATGAAATTATCTTTAAGCAAGTGCGCATATATATTAAAAGATCTGCCAGATTTTGTTGATGCCACAAACACCACTCACCCTTTACCCCATGCACAATTTTATTAATTGTAATGATGATGCTATGTGCATTATTCGAAGGTGCTGTCTGACTGCTTTATTGTTTTGTATGTATATGTGTGTGTGCATGTATACATATGTGTGTATATGGGAGTATGTATATGTATAGCGAGTGAATAGGACCGAACGTCGCTCCCAGAAAGTATATGTGCATGTACATGTATGTCTATATGTATATATAAATATATTGACCCTTTTCCGAATTCTTACTATGCATATATATATGTATATATGCGCCTATCGTATAAGCATGAAATGCAAACATACAGATGTTATACGTAGTTACGATTAAGTGAAATGTACATATCATTACGCAAATGTTTACACCATATTATCCTTTACAAACATATGTATATATCAAGTTTTGTTCTTTAAGCCATGTACTATACTGTAATTTCTTTTATTGTAATTAGGAGAAGGTCTAGTAAGTTGCAAGAACTTGTACCTAATCCTATTGCAATATCTGCAATAAAAAATATGTTTATAACAATTGTGGAAAGATCGCAAAATATCCTGTCATTGGTTCTGGAAAACCTTGAAACAACCATACCTTGACCTTTTATCTCAAACAGTGAAATTCGGCACAGTCATACCTCATAGAAATGAACGAAAGATGACCACAATGAACTCATCAATAGTTGTATGTGACGAAAAGGTAGCCTCATCAATCAATCGAGATAAATATGCCCTCAATTCAATGTCCTCATTGTTGTTCCTCGTTGTTGTTCCTTGGATTTTGCATAGATTAATAACGAAGCATTGATAGAGTTCAGATGCATGTAGATTGCGGATCAAGCCTCAGCAAAATAAGCAATCATTTTGGAAATCACGTACATTCCGAAACATATTCACACTATAAGTTACTATTTATTAAATATAACACTGAAAATATTTATTATGCCAGACAGTTAATTTTTAACTATTTCTTATTTATATATTTATATTATGTATATCAACACGAGCTAGGTTAATTTCTTGCAAGAGAGAACGAGTTTTTCACTGATGCCGATAAGACATCATGGTGTTCGCATGGTCAAATCCGTATCACTGACCATGTGCCATATATGAACCCATGTACTTACGATCTTCATGGTGATCATAATCAAAACGTGACTGAGATACATCATTCTCCAGATAACGTGACTGAGATACATCATTCTCCAGATAACGTGACTGAGATACATCATTCTCCAGATAACGTGACTGAGATACATCATTCTCCAGATAACGTGACTGAGATACATCATTCTCCAGATAACGTGACTGAGATACATCATTCTCCAGATAACGACTTTACAACGAAAATCTTATAGTTAAAGAATACTGATCATCGATAAGGATTTGATATCTAATACCGGCGTGATGGATAACAATGTCCTGATGATTAGTGTCCCTTTTCATATCCTATTCTATTGCAACCAAGGACGGTCACTGGAAACTGTGGACTGCATCGCTTTTGCAGAAAACTAGCCTATGTTTGTGTATACTATGATTTTGGTCTAATTAGGTACTAAAGCTGTTATATGAATTAGCTTCATGGATTATAGATGCGAAAATGGGTGACAGCTGAATACTGAATGACGGACTGGGCGCGTGTACCAGTATTTCTTTTTTCCGGATGAATTACTAAGTCGTTCTCCAGAGCAAATTGCATCATAATCAAGTTTTGGTTTGATTGCTGAGATGGACACCATATAGATACTATATCACCTTGTCTTCATACCGCGCCTATCCCCTGGTTACGCGAAATTAGAGATGCTGATATTTATCACCAAGCATCAGAAACAAGGAGTGTTAGCGCTTAGTCTTCGCGATCCAGGTACTTTGCAGCTTTCACCGAAAGTGTGACTTTTGGGATCTATCTGGACTGAAAACCATTTCGTCTGTCTGAACGGAGTTCACTTTGTGATCTCACGCGAAACCCGAATTCGAAACTGAGGTGTGGATTCAGTCGGCGGTTTCGAATACCTCAACACCCAACAAACGGACCAGTTGTGCTTGGGTATGTCAAAACCATCAAAAGACAGCGGCCCATTTAACCAATGGATAAATGAGCCCGAAAACTGTCTAGGATCTAGCAATTAGCAATTGCTACAAACCATGTATGCGCGATATTTAGGACCAGCTAGAACATTACTATTCAGAAAGGGACACTAATATACATTTCTGTACTTCGCAAGCAAAACACGAGAACACGGACGATATCTGCCTCCTATATTCCATGTAATACTGAAATAAAATTGTATCTGCGTATGATCACGTACACAACATCATAGCATAAGTGTTATGTCCAGGTGAGTTTCTTTGGTGAAATGATAGTTTGATTATGTTCATAAAGTTGTCTATATATACACACTGACTAGAAATTATTCAATTATCTATCGGTCTGGGGCGATCTGCCAAATACCGGAATAAAATAACTTGACACGAACATCAGTGATTGATTTACGCTCTGGATGTTAAAACTATTCAAAATTTATCATCGGTGTACTAACTATACACACCGGGATCGTATTACGGTAACCATATGTTAGATTTTAGGTAGACACGGTCACGTAGTACACTGCAGGTGAGAACCAAGAACGCGATATAAACTATGAGGAACTTGAAACATGCTAGATATATAGTCACATTCGTCTCAAATTAAACACGACCTGAGCTGTAATTCCAGAAACCTTTTGTATGCTCTCACATGTATTGGGTGTGGTGCTCCATATATAGCGGAGATCGACTTAAAAATCGAATTAGGGTACACCGACAACAAATAGGAACACCAAGATTACGCCATCTCAAAGTGAGTAAACATATTGCAAACTGTGCAGATTTTCTTTTTTCCCATTCTTTAAATTTAAAACAAAGATGTAAGAATACGTTTGGAAAAAGAATTCTTCAAATATACGGAGAATTTCTCAACTCCTATTCAAGTATTCGTATGCCCCTACATCAGTGCATGGTCAAATCCATATCACTGACCATGTGCCGTTTGAACCCACGTACTTACGATCTTCATGGTGTTCATAATCAAAACGTGCCTGAGATACACCATTCTCCAGATAACGACTTTACAACGAAAATCTTATAGTTTAAGAATACTGATCAGCGATAAGGATTTGATATCTCATGCCGGTGTGATGGATAAGAATGTCCTGGTGATTAACGTTCCTTTTCATATTCTATTCTGTTGCAACCAAGGACGGTCACTGGAAACTGTGGACTGCACCGCTCTTGCAGAAAACTAGCCTATGTTTGTGCATACTATGATTTTGTCTAATTTGGTACTAAAGCTGTTATATGAATTAGGTTCATGGATTATAGACGCGAAAATGGATGACAGCTGAATACTGAATGACGGACTGGGCGCTTGTATCAGTATCTCTTTATTCCGGATGAAGTACTAAGTCGTTCTCCAGAGCAAATTGCATCATAATCATGTTTTGGTTTGATTGCTCAGATGGACACCATATAGATACTATATTACCGTACCTTGTCTTCATACCGCGCCTATCCCATGGTAACGCGAAATTAGAGATGCTGATATTTATCACCAAGCATGAGAAACAGAGAGTGCTAGCGCTTGATAGTATATCTATCTTTGCGATCCAGGTACTTTGTAGCTTTCACCGGAAGTGTGACTTTTGGGATCTAGCTGGACCGAAAATCATTTCGTCTGTCTGAACGGAGTTCACTTTGTGATCTCACGCGAAACCCGATTTCGAAACTGACGTGTGGATTCAGTCGGCGGATCCCTCAACACCCAACAAAAGGGTCAGTTGTGCTTGGGTATATCCAAACCACCAAAAGACAGCGGCCCATTTAACCTATGGATAAATGAGCCCGAAAACTGTCTAGGATCTAGCAATTAGCAATTGCTATAGATCATGTATACGCGATATTTAGGACCATCTAGAACATTACTATTCAGAAATGGACATTAATATACATGTCTGTACTTCAAAAGCAAAACACGAGAACACGGACGATATCGGCCTCCTATATTCCTTGTAATACAGAAATAAAATTGTATATGCGTATGATCTCGTACACAAGATCCTGGCATAAATGTTATGTCCAGGTGAGTTTCTTTGGTGAGATGATAGTTTGATTATGTTTATCTAAGTTGTCTATATATACACACTGACTAGAAATTATTCAATTATCTATCAGTCTGGGGCGATCTGCCAAACACCGGAATAAAATAACTTGACACGAACATCAGTGATTGATTTACGCTCTGGATGTTAAAAATATTCGAAATTTATCATCAGTGTACTATACACACCGGGACCGCATTACGATAACCATATGTTAGAGTTTAGGTAGACGGTCACGTAGTACATTGCAGATGAGAACCAAGAACGTGATATAAATTACGAGGAACTTGAAACATGCTACATATTTTGCACATTTGTCTCAAATTGAACACAACCTGATCTGTAATTTCAGAGGTCTTTTGTATGTTCTCACATGTAATGGGTATACAGTGCTCCATATATAGGGGAAATGGGTGTTAGACTTGAAAATCGAATTAGGATACACCGACAACAAACAGGAACGCCATCTCAAAGTGAGTAAACATATTGCAAGCTGTGCCAGTCACCTCGAGATTAAGTTTTCTATTTTTCCATTCTTTAAATTTAAAACAAAGATGTAAGGATACGTTTGGAAAAAATTTCATGAAATATACGGAAAAGTTCTCCACTTCTATTTAACCATATATGGCCTTGTCGATTTGGGGTGTACCGCAGCCTGGGGGGGGGGGAGGCGGAAAGTGTGCCCCATATATTTTCGCTATCGCTAAGGCTAGAGGGTTGAAACTTACCACACTATATCTTTGTGTCAAGCTCTACAAGAAAATGTAAAAAATCCAAAATGGCCACCATGGTGACGTCACTGTGACGTCATTTTCAAAAAGGGCATTTTTGGACGATTTTTCGGTCAAAATTTTCGATTTTTTTATTTTTGTTTATTCTTCGCAAAAACTGCATGATCAATTAGTAAATAATAATAAGATATGAAATAAAATAGGTTTTACCCACTTTTCCATACAGAAAAGCAACAATTATGACGAAAACATCACTTTTTCTGGTACCCCACTTGGTCGCCATTTTAAATTTACCCATGATCCTCTGCTCGGGAGGTTATGTCAATAAGCTCAAAATGATCCCAATAAGATATCCTATAATGTCACGGAGTTTCAGTTCTCAATTTTTTGTCGTTCCGGAGATAGGAGCAAAAAAACAACAAGGGGGGGTGATGGAAAGTGCCCTCCCTGGCCAGGTATAGGGTTAAGTATTCGTGTGCCCATACATCAGCGCAAAAATGTGCCTAATCCTTCTTAACCCTCGGCTAGGGTCCGTTTCAATATAATCTGTTTTACATATAAATTGATAATATGAATGATAATATTCATATTCATATTTATGTGATTGTATGCCTCTAGAGGGCGCTGTGATCAGCTGAATAAACTATTCTATTCTATTCTATTCTATTCTATCCATGACGTTCAAATGAACAGGCACAAATAAAGCGTGACAGAGATAAATAATCTGGGAAACGACGATTAATTTGGATAAGAATAATGGTTAGTTATTAGGAGTTAGTGTAAAGAATATCACCATGTATAGTGGTGACATCATTGATAGCTGTTAACAGCTTCTCTCTTGTAAGAAACATTCTTGCGTTGTTTATTAGTTTTATTTCATACACATTGGAATTGGTGCCGTCATACGAAATAGATGTGAAATATGACTATTGAATGTCGGATCTGACGCTTGCTGCAGTAAAATCATAACACCTGAGAAGCACTCGTGGTTCCCGGATATAAGGGATCAATGCTGTCTGAATATCAGGATGTGAGATCACAAGTTCAAGGTCAAGTTTATTTGCATACACCCAATACGGACAGTGCAACAACAGCAATTGTCAATACAATACAAACATGTAATCTCCGCAAAATCGTACAAATCTTTATATAATTCCGGAAATACCGTTGAAACTTTTAAAGTGACCGGGGGTTCATTGCGTAGTTAGAAACACATTACTATACAAGTATGAACAGATTGTGTTACACAGAGGTGGAAAGTCATCTGACAATTATAGCACTGAATTTATGATAAGATGACAGAGACCCAAGTAATATTTCATGATGACGCAAGACACTGTCTGCCCCCGAGAGTGCAATATCGCGACAACATATGGCATACATTGTCGAGTGTCTAACATGTACCTGTTTTATCCAATGATTACCCGAGCTTGAGTGTGGAGCTCCGCCTCTTTTTACCTAATCCGGGGAAAAGAGGTCAGGTGTGGTGTATTTCTAATACACTATATGCGGTATTTGGAATACAACACGGGTCACTTGTGTGGTGAATATATTGCAAGGGAACGATCAAATGAAATTCGAGGAGTCATTGGATACACTGTAGGTACACAGGTCTAGAAGTAATCTTTGTCTACGGACTACATAATGGGATTACTCCGTTCAATGTCCCTCCATTATCCCATGTTATCGCGTAATTAATTCCAACACCACATGAAAATCATCCACACACTGCGACTAAATAGCCTCTATGTATCATGACTGGTCGAACCGACGATTCTCCTACAATTTTAGGGCAATAGCCATCGAGATTGACATTTGTCAGATCCGACATTCAATAATTGAAAGATCCTATTTACTTGACATTTAGAACCAAAATACAGGAAAGCCTCAAGAAATCAATATGTAAACATAAACTGCATATATTATTGATGGTTGTAAGAGGAGAGTTTTTGTTAACCCTATCATGTCTGTGTGTTCGTCATTATGTCCCTCCACCCTACCATAGCTATTTCCGGAAGGACACAAATTTGAGAGCTGATACTCCGTGACTTTGTAACTTATCATATTGGGGTAATTTTCAGCCTGTTTGCATACACCCCCACCCCGCCCACGCAGAGGATTGTATAGTATGTTCAAAATACCGGTTACGAGAAAAGTGACGTTTTCGTGATTTTTCTTCAAAATGTTTGGTTTTCAGTCCATAAAATTGGGCGAAAACTATTTTATTTGAAATCAGATTATTATTTACTAAATTATCATGCAGTGAATAACGAAGAAATCGAAAAATCGATCAGAAAATGTCGTTTTTTTCTAATGTCGTTTTAGGATAGGGCGCCCGTTTCTGCTACATCATAATTTTTCTTACCTTCTGAATTGCCTGTTCAGGACGGATCAATGGCTGGGTTTGTCTACACCATCATCGGGTCGGGAACTAAATTTTGTCCCATTATGCTCTTAGCTGTGCGTAAAAAATCATGTCTCAAATACGGCGAGAAAATCTCGGACCTCGGAAAAGTTCATTTAAATCGATATTACAGATTTTACTGAGGTGAATTTGAACATTTTTCGACTTTTTACGGAGTTTTCTAGAAAAATAGAAGCAAGGAAAAATGAAGCAAGCTTAAAGGGGAATGTTCGAACTTCAATTTTCTATTACATATCAGCGCTGTCTCGTACAATAATGGTTAAACACGTTCTTTCAGACAATATACACATAAGTGATCTGGGCTGATCTGTGATCTGTTCTGATCATTTTCTAATTACAAGCGTGTGGTCCGTCATCCATTATTCAGCCATCGCCCATTAAAGAATATCCGCATCCATATTCCAAAGACCTATTCCATATTCCAGATGACAGCATTAGCACCAAATTCAAAAGACAATTATAGTATATATAAGTATAGGTTAGTTTCACGCGAGAAAGAACCGGTCAACAGTTTTCACTGATGCCGGCAAGATATAATGATGTTCCAAAAATATCAAATCCGTATCGCTGATCAGTATTCTTAAATAATTTTCTAAAGCATAATGTATCTCATTCATTCTATTCGCGATTCATTTAGTTCGCCATGAACACAATGAATATATTGATTTCCATGAAGTTTAGAATTTATTACCCGTGTCTGAAGGAAAAAGAGAACATGAAAAAATAATCAAAAATTAATTTCACACAGTTGCATCATCATAAACCATTATTGACTCTACCGCTAGCTACTATATCAGTGGTTTATTAATAAAAAACCCCCCAGCATAATCAGTGCCAATAAATACAGATTAAAATAATTCTTTAGTTCACATGTTAATAGACAAACTAAATGGTATCAATGTATTGCTCTGGGCTATGCCAAATTCAACGGCTTAAGTGAGAATTCCTTTGAAGTGTGCCTCGCA
>JAVTVY010000959.1:0-34281 GCA_036873755.1 Hanleya hanleyi
CTGCAGCTATTCTGTCATTTATAGGCCATACACTCACCTGTTTATCCAGTTTTACTCAAGTATATATAGGACTATTAACATGATACGCATCAATTCACGGTCGACGTTTTTATTTAGTCAGAAAATTGGTTCGATCTGTTTCAGATATAAATGTATTCTGAAATATTTCAGACGAAGACAGATCGATAGATGATTGTGACGAAACAGCCAAATGTACAACCGTGTTTTATCTGATATTATCTCAGGGGCTCAGACGATGTGTATATTACTAAAGATGTGATCATAAATGTCTAACCTTCCAGAAATTGCAAATATATTTTTCATAAACAAAACTGCATGGCTTATTTGGAGTCCGGAGTGATCAATTGAAAACTGTCCCGGAGGCGGCATCCACGGGACATCCGAGAATTTGCTTTATTACTACCATAATTCAAATGGACGTTCACGGGAAGTATTGCTGAAGTAATTATCTATTTCCAAGACATTATTAAATAAAAGGCGACAGGTGTCTTTGATTTTATACTTTTTGTTTATTTACAGTTGCACATTTCCGGAAGTAACTCTTGCGTACCTCTTGGCTTGAATATCAAGCTGTGTACAGACCAATAGACCAGAGGAAAACGATGATCACTTTATTATTATTATGACTAGACAATAAACTGACACATTGCCAATATTGTGTGCTAATCAAGCAGGATTCTTACCTATATGCTCACCGGAAAACAGTTTCTTCCACGTTTTGTCCTGCTGGATATGGATATGGGACTTTATTGCACAATCATATGTTTATTTTTAAGAATCTTACAACAAAATATACACATCCTGAAGTAATATGTGCATGTACGAAGAATGTTATCCGGAGAAAAGGCAGTCATTCCTCTAGTTTCAGTATGACCATGCAGCAAACAAACCAGCAATGTAGAATAACAAAAGTGTGTTAAGTTGACCAGAATTAAAAAAGTGACATAATAAAAGAACACCGATAATCAAATATTTGGAGCTGTTACGGTAAAATCTCATACAAACGATAGGTGGTCAAAAAATACATTGGTCTCAGCGCATTGCCGAGAAAATTAGTTCAATCGAAAATATTAAAAGTGCTTGAATGAAGACTCATTGGAAATCCAGACCTCCACTTTCTCTCAAGTAGCGATGTCCAAAATTGCTTATCAGGACCACTCAATTTTCTCCCGTGAAAACTCTTCTTTCAAGGCACCCACCAAAGTACAGAGAAACCTCCTGGATAATTTTAATGTATTCGACTTGTGAATTAAAGGATCGTGAATATAGCGTTTTCCTCTCTAATCTGGTATTTCACCATGAACGTTTCGACAGACACGTGTTCTGCACCGCTCTATTTTCCCGCCAGGCGGGAGCAGTCCGAAATCGACTTTTCTCTGCTGGGAATAAACGGCAGCTTGAAGGGTAGGCCATGTGCATATACTCGTGTACTCCCTGCCCCGTATACAGGCTGTTTTATCGAACAGACATGTGGAATAAATGGCGATGTTTCTAAAATATTAAAGCTAAACGAGTGTGTTCATGACACATGATTTTCCCTGTGGACTGCAATTACGGGAAATTTCACAGTATATAGGCCAAATAACAGAAGAAACCTTTCCATTCTTTGTTTTATTTCACATCAAAGATAGTCGATTTGCCGGGAATTTTTGGCGATTTACCGAAACTATATCCTTGAAAACGCATTCATAAAATAAAGAAATCTAAATACAATTTTTTTTCATCTCGAGTATCATAGGATTATGAAAATATAAATATCATTTCTGTCTCTTCAGCCCTTTTCATGTGATATTTATCGAGAAAAGTGTAACACGATTTGCTAGAGAGGTATTGAAAACGCGCTCTGAAGTGGGCGAATTTCGGAAAAATTCCCGGCAAAGCGTGTTACAGGCTTCCCGGCAAACATTATAAGAAAACGGCTGAAGATACAAAAATGATATATTTTCATGGTCCTATAATACTCGCGATGAAAAATATTTATTTAGATTTCTATTGTATCCGTGCGTTTTCAAGGAAACTGATCAAAACCTAGTGTCGGCATATCACGAAATTTCCGGGCGAATCGACACCATCTTTTCCTGGTAAACATTTCCGTATCGCCCTGAATAACAAGGAAATATTTATCAACCTAAATATTTCTGAAACGGGTATCTCTTCAAGTTTAATAGTAACTGAACAGAATTCAGATCAGTAAGATATCGGCCGAGTTATCTGTTGATTATACTTTTTCCGGCCTATTCAAAGAAAATTCTCATACCGTGCATACATGGAGAGGGTGTTAAAACATTCAGTTTTAGTTACGTATGTAATACTTCCACTATCATAGCCATAGCTAGATGATTGTCATTTTTATAGATCAATTTACACACAGAAAGCGACTTCCCGTAATCACAACCTTTAAAACAAACGCGGAAGGCACAGTGTAATTTATTTCCCCTGTAATAAACCCATTTTCACGTTCGTTGAGAGCGCTATATTTTGTTCCACACGTCCGCAGTTGAGAGCGAAGGCATGGCCTGTTCACCTAGTGTGTATTTATGCGCAGCTGAACACGTGCGATCGTCTTCTGTCAGCCGACAATCGTTTTCTTCCACACGACGTTTTCTTCCGAACGACAGCGGCACCTTCGGTGATGGTTTTTTTATCGTTCGCTACACAAAAAACGATGGTGCAAACGATGGGTGTGGTTGCTGAACGTTTTTTTCCATCGTTTAAAACGTATCAACAGCAAACGATGGACGGATACAGTCCCTTAATTTCCCTGCAGTGAGAAATCAAACTGAATAGCCAGCCACATGTGTGTATTGGATGGGCATTCAGCTATTGAGAGAGGCTAAGCTATTGAGAGAGGCTAAGGAGAGACTAAGCTGTAGCTCACCAGGGTGCCACGTAAGCGGATTAACACTGGCTCGACGACAACTCTAGCATTTCTCACACCTTCGCTAACGAGCGTGTAACATAATTTTAGCGGCAGTGCCCCCAACATGTTCGACTCGCACACCACAGAAAGCTAAGGAATATTGGGAGAAAATGCAATTTAAACTGAACTGATTACCGTAGCTGTTCGTATTTTGACGACTTTTTTTAAGCTGGCAAGGTGAGCTGGTCATTTTCTGAGGTATAATTTGTTTATGGGGGAAAAGCGCGAATTTGAAATATTCATGGCTCCAGTAATTTGCTTGCAAAAAATGTTGCGAATGGATCAAGGACGGAATGAAGGAACATAGGGGGTGTCAGAGCGATTGTCATGACAGTACAGAAAAATTTATAATCAAGCTACATTTCCTGCGCAACCGCATGGCATTTAACCAGCATTTCTCTGAATATTTTCGATAAATTTCTTGATCACCAAGTGATAACTGTAACAAAAATCAAAATATGTCTGTTTCCGGAAACAGGCTAGAAAACTTTTGAGTACAATGTGGAGTAGGTAGGGCCAAAAATTTATTTTGTTTGGGAAATAAATTTTATTGTGATGTCCAATGCCACTGTCACATGTGCAATGTTGCTCAAGTTTATTCATGATTATGCCTCTATTCGGCACAGTAAAATTTCTTTAGGCAGAGAAACGTCCCCAAATTAGCGAAAATATTCAAATTCCACCAATTCTGGCAAAATAGGTAGGCTTTCGAATCAAATATCAGACTTACTGATTGAGGAATCAACATAACTGAACATTGATTACCAATGGAAAAAAATATTTTAAAAAAGCCCTTTTTTTTTTTTTTTTTTTAGCACAACGTTTAATCCCTCTGATTTGAGCTGTTTGAGACAAGAAATGAGAAGAGACCTTTCAACACGCGTTTTGTCGAAGAACGAAAAATTTGACTTCACAATTTGATAAATAAGTTTGCTTGCATCTTCGGGGTTTATTTCAACGCATTATTTCAATGTATTCATAATAAAACAAAATCGGCAAACTGAGATTTTCTAGCAGAGAAATGATATAGACTTCGTTCAAGGAAAAATATCAGTTCACTTGCCCGTGTCCGCCGACGCACTTCGGCTTGTGCCATTTCAAGCCAACAACTCCGTATCTTTCTTCCGAAGTTGATTGAGAATATGTTTAAAATTGTCCTAGTAATAGTTATCGGGTCAACTAAAGCGTAAACGTTGGTACGTTTTCAATTCCCTGGTCTGGAAGTGTGCTTTATTCGCCTGTTTATTCGAGTCCGTTTATTTGAGATCGCCATGCTGGAAGAACATCACACTTTACGGTTGTCGCAAAACCAGGCACTCTCCTGCTCAAGAGATCCGAGTATAGCTAACACTCTGATTACCATCGTCACCTCTGTGCAGAGACTGATCGCTTCACAAATACCCGGGGTATATCTATACAACATGAACATCCGGGTGATTTCGTCAATCTCTTAACGTACAAGGACAACATCATCCACGTTCCGTGTAAAAATTACCCTACCAATTTCGAGCATTTCTTCGCAAAAAAACCGTATTAATTCTCATCTGCCATCGCCCAAAAACTATACAGACTCACAACATTACAATTGTGACCAACTAGGCAAGTTTCAGTGCCTAAGTCTTCCTAGTTTTTCCGCTCTTGATGTACAAAGTTTTCTACAGCTCAATGGCTGCCCCCATGGCCAAGGACGATTCCAATAACCCCCTCCTCCTCCCGAGGATGGGGTTAACAAGTGATGTCATAATGGCTGCTCTAATATATCTATAAACTGACAATGAAAATGTGGGTGCTTGAGGTATTGCCCACTTTGAAGGTCAGAAGGAAATTGATCATGCACATTGAGACAAGTGGAATTCTAATAATTTCCATGAATTTCTGTGACTTTTTGTGAAATTTCAACTATTTATGGTGAAATTTTCTACACTTTTCCAGGACTTATGGTTTTGAACCTGTTCAAAGATCAAAATACTCAATGATATCATATAATGCCGCCTCAACAAGTATATCAATCCCATTAAGACAGCAGAATTCGGATGTGACGCATCCTACAAACTAACAAACTCACAGGCAGTGCATTGTGGGATATGAGGGGAATTCATGGCACTCTTCAACCAGAGACTCTATAATAAATTATAGGGTCTCTGCTTCAACATATGTTGAACTTATTTTTCCATGATTCATGAAATGCTATGCCAAACTACAAATACTATTCATTTCCAGGCCTAAAAAATTAGGTCTCAAATTCCAAAGATTCCTGTATAATTGTAACAATCTGTATAGAATTGTTAGAATTGGATTCCCATGGATTCCTCTTTTGATTGCGAGAATATTTTTGCATTGCGATGAAAAGCAAGTCTGTGAAGGATGTTTGGTCATGTGATCAGTTAGTTTGAGTCAGGATTCTTAGCTGCCATCAGCAAGGTAGTTCTGGATAAAATTTCCAAATTTAAAGTAAATGAGCTGTGAGCTTTGTGAGGAAGTTACATACAACAGTAACAGCCTGAATCTGTTGCATTGAAGTTACGGACACTCCAATATTTACTGGTCAACACTGGTTCCATTTATAATTATCAATATACACAGTGAACCTGTGAATACTGACACCTGTTAAACTGACCAACCTCTAAATACTGGAATTATCCATGGTCCCTACTTGAAAAAAATATTTTGAACCTTGATAAATCAAAACCCTGTCAAGACCAACACTATAATCTGGTCCTACGCATGGTCAGTTAACACAGGTTTCACTGTAGTATCCGCTGTATTGTAAGCTAGCTTTCCAGTGATGCAGTAAGGCTGTTTTATCTGTGGAAAGTCAGGCAGACTTTCTCACTTCTGCATCCATCCAGACGAATCAGTCACTTGCACAACCTTCAAGCTATCCTCCCCCCCCCCCCCACCCCCCTCCGACTGCAATGAAAAGTAGTTAAAATGCAACCGTGATGTCATAAGACTATTAAATATTCATGACCTGGGTGCTCTGAACACCAAATTTAATTGAAATCAGTAAGATCCTACATAGCGACATATACGATTGGGGAGCATTAATAGGATATTAATTTATTAAGATTGGGTCAAAAATAGTCCAGTTATCACTGATTAAAAATATTCCCCAGGTTAAAGAAACTGGATGAACGAACCACGGCGAACTGCTGTTTTCTTTATGCACCTGTCGGCACTATCAACTCGGCATCATTGTTGAAGAATGAAGATTGTACAAGTCATGGATTGAAATAAACATGTATGGTCATGTACATGTATGACTTACATGCTACAATGCCTTGGAATCTGTTCTTCGCTTTATTTTCTGGTTTGTTGGCGTGAGTGGTGTTAGCGGTCAATCCTGTTCGTAATTGCTGTAGAAAGATCAAATAAACTACAGTTAGTATAGAGATTACTAGCAGGCCTGTTGACAAGCAGGCTTCATCGAATTCAGGTGAACAGAGAGTGTGTTCAGACATGAAAGCGTCTCCGCTTCAGATCCAAAAAAAAACAGGATTAATTTACAGAAGCTGTGTTGCAAACTACTGTCTGTCTCATATTACAAGGGAACAGGATTTTCAGCAATATATCAGATGCAATTTTTCTCAGAACAGTCAAATTCCTCACAATATCTATATGTAATTTGTTCATTTTTCTACTTAAATTTCAAGGAAATCCATTCAGAATCAAAGAAAAGCTCCAATACCTCAATGTTATTTTCAAAGCGCAATGACATAGGTTTGCAATGTTGTAACATTGGGACTGGCTGCTTTATGATGTCATAAGTTAAAATGCTAAATTGTCAGGGCAGATTTTCAGGAAATTTCAACATAAAAATGCACAAATAATGTTGATATGTGCAAAATTTCACTGCTGTGAGAAATACTGAGTCCGATATATTGCTGAAAATCATGTTCGCTCATAATGTGAGACAGACAGCAGTGATTTTGGTGAACTGATAGCAGCATTTGTGTGCAATATCAACTATATGGTAAATATGGTAATTCAATAACAGGGAGTGAAATTTCCCACGGTAAAACATGAGGGCGCCCAAGTTTATTACAACAGGAAGTTGACAAAATGGTCTAAAATCATCCAGATAATCGATTATTTCCTTGTTAATTTAATGAGTTTAAATGACCGATTGAATTTGGAATAATATAATATTGGGGTGTTTGAATTCTAATAGCCTGAAGGGTGTTTGAATTCTAATAGCCTGAAGGGTGTTTGAATTCTAATAGCCTGAAGGGTGTTTGAATTCTAATAGCCTGAAGGGTGTTTGAATTCTAATAGCCTGAAGGGTGTTTGAATTCTAATAGCCTGAAGATTCTAATAGGGTGTTTGAATTCTAATAGCCTGAAGGGTGTTTGAATTCTAATAGCCTGAAGGGTGTTTGAATTCTAATAGCCTGAAGGGCGTTTGAATTCTAATAGCCTGAAGGGTGTTTGAATTCTAATAGCCTGAAGGGTGTTTGAATTCTAATAGCCTGAAGGGTGTTTGAATTCTAATAGCCTGAAGGGTGTTTTCATTATTAGAGGAGTTACTGTAGCTGCTTACTCTTTATATTGTTTTCAATTGTATTAAGTCCAAATGCTGGTAAGTTTGATGAAAAATAACAGTTTATTTAAAGGGAACGTAAACTCTGGTGAACCGTGCATGGCCAGTTAAAGCTTTTTCCTCATAGAATCCAAATCGTGTATCAGATATTTTTTTACAATTTTTTCAAAGCAGTACTAAATGTTTTAACTTCGTTTCACTGGAACAACATAGAGGCCTCCATGTTTGAAGAATCGTGACGTCAGCGGACACTAATTCTTCTGCCTCTGGAGGTAAAAACGCGTCAATTGGAGGTGCAGTATTCGAGACCGTAGCTAAGAAACATGAACGAGGAGGATAGTGCGACGTGTCGGGATTACCTGGTACATTGTGAAGCCAAATGCAGAGCAGCCCGGCATCGTAGAATATCTGCTAGTATCAGGCCGTATTCTACATCAAAGCTAATCTATAACATTGCCTCTGTTAGTCGGGGAACGGAGGAGTGCATGAAAACTACCATATGCGGCCATGTTATCTCGACGCAGAGAATGTCCGATGACGTAGGAGATTATCGGCACAACTGAATTTCAAGCATTCCCACTGGATAAAAATCCTGCCCAAAATAAACATGGCGGCGCCCCCAAGAAATTCCAAATCACGGTATTTTCAATGTTTGCGTCTGTCTCGTTCATTGGGAAAAAATGAGAAAAAATATTTGTCACGATTTTTTTAATCTAATGGGACTCTTGTATAATTCCCGCGGTGTTTTACCGCAGAGTTTACGCCCCCTTTAATAAATTATATGATGTGCATATATTCAAAGTATGTTTAGCGAGTCCAAAAAGTTTCAGGAATATCCAGTCAACAGTCTAGGACTAGTCGATTATACACGAGTGCCAAAGTAACATGCTTTGATTCATGATAAAAATGGCAAAGTCCAACACCTTATGAATGTGAAAAAATATAATATTTCCTCTCATAAACAGCTGGAGCACATCTTCAAAGCATGTGTAATACGCCTGCAAAGTCTCGGGAACATCCTGTCAAAACTCAATGACTACACAGCCAAATTTTCACATGTTGGTGCCGTGTGGTAACTGAATCGTAACCGCAAGAAAGGGCCCGGAACGGTACACCTCAGTACAGTATCATTCAGTACTGACCCGTATCCACACATAGTACCACTCAGTAACTGGTCAGTACTGATTGGATACCATACAGTACCACAAGAAACAGAACTGAACAGTACTGCATGGTAACTGAACAGTAACCAACCTGTTACTGTGCAGTACTGCTCAGTTACCTCTTGGAACCAGGCTGTTGCTAACTGACATGTACTGTTCAATTCAGTTCTGACCTGTGATTACCAAATAGGAACTGCTCAGTTACAGCTCAGTACTCACATGTATGGTGGGCCTTTCCGTGCAGCTGATTTTTCAAATTAAATGTGAAAAACAGATACACGGACAGACAGACAAATAGAGAGATGGATGTATGACAGTAAACACTTAATGCCACCTGCAGGTTGACTTCACAGAAGGTGCACATCTTCAAGGTATGGTTAGCAAGGCTACAAAGTCTCAAGGGTCTACAGTGAAAACTGTTCTAAATGATTATAAAAGACTGCCATTCACGTACATGTATGTTACTGGGGGAAAATATCCAACTCGTGATAAATTCGACCACAATTATCTTTCATCTCATAAATAGGTGGGGAAGCATGTTTTAGAAGCCTACAAAGTTTCAGAAACATCCAGTCTGAAGCATTTAAATTTCTAGCTTGGACACCTTGAATGCTTTGCTGGCTATTATCACTCTTGGATTTCTAGCTTGGACATCTTAATGCTTTGTTGGCTAATTTTGCTGTTGGATTTCTAGCTTGGGCACCTTGAATGCTTTGCTGCCTAATTTCACTGTTGGATTTCCAGCTGGACACCTTGAATGCTTTGGTGGCTTCTTTCACTGTTGCATTTCTAGCTTGAACACCTTGAATGCTTTGCTGGCTTATTTCACTTTTGGATTTCTAGCTTGGACACCTTGAACCCTTTGCTGCCTATAATTTCACTGTTGGATTTCCAGCTGGACACCTTGAATGCTTTGGTGGCTTATTTCACTGTTGCATTTCTAGCTTGAACACCTTGAATGCTTTGCTGGCTTATTTCACTTTTGGATTTCTAGCTTGGACACCTTGAATGCTTTGCTGGTTTATTTCACTTTTGAATTTCTAGCTTGAACACCTTGAATGCTTTGCTGGCTTATTTCACTGTTGCATTTCTAGCTTGGACACCTTGAATGCTTTGCTGGCTTATTTCACTTTTGAATTTCTAGCTTGAACACCTTGAATGCTTTGCTGGCTTATTTCACTGTTGCATTTCTAGCTTGAACACCTTGAATGCTTTGCTGGCTTATTTCACTTTTGGATTTCTAGCTTGGACACCTTGAATGCTTTGCTGGTTTATTTCACTTTTGAATTTCTAGCTTGAACACCTTGAATGCTTTGCTGGCTTATTTCACTTTTGAATTTCTAGCTTGAACACCTTGAATGCTTTGCTGGCTTATTTCACTGTTGCATTTCTAGCTTGAACACCTTGAATGCTTTGCTGGCTTATTTCACTTTTGGATTTCTAGCTTGGACACCTTGAACCCTTTGCTGCCTAATTTCACTGTTGGATTTCCAGCTGGACACCTTGAATGCTTTGGTGGCTTATTTCACTGTTGCATTTCTAGCTTGAACACATTGAATACTTTGCTGGCTTATTTCACTTTTGGATTTCTAGCTTGGACACCTTGAATGCTTTGCTGGTTTATTTCACTTTTGAATTTCTAGCTTGAACACCTTGAATGCTTTGCTGGCTTATTTCACTGTTGCATTTCTAGCTTGGACACCTTGAATGCTTTGCTGGCTTATTTCACTTTTGAATTTCTAGCTTGAACACCTTGAATGCTTTGCTGGCTTATTTCACTGTTGCATTTCTAGCTTGAACACCTTGAATGCTTTGCTGGCTTATTTCACTTTTGGATTTCTAGCTTGGACACCTTGAATGCTTTGCTGGTTTATTTCACTTTTGAATTTCTAGCTTGAACACCTTGAATGCTTTGCTGGCTTATTTCACTTTTGAATTTCCAGCTTGAACACCTTGAATGCTTTGCTGGCTTATTTCACTGTTGCATTTCTAGCTTGAACACCTTGAATGCTTTGCTGGCTTATTTCACTTTTGGATTTCTAGCTTGGACACCTTGAATGCTTTGCTGGTTTATTTCACTTTTGAATTTCTAGCTTGAACACCTTGAATGCTTTGCTGGCTTATTTCACTTTTGGATTTCTAGCTTGAACACCATGAATGCTTTGCTGGCTTATTTCACTTTTGGATTTCTAGCTTGGACACCTTGAACCCTTTGCTGCCTAATTTCACTGTTGGATTTCCAGCTGGACACCTTGAATGCTTTGCTGGCTTATTTCACTTTTGGATTTCTAGCTTGAACACCTTGAATGCTTTGCTGGCTTATTTCACTTTTGGATTTCTAGCTTGGACACCTTGAACCCTTTGCTGCCTAATTTCACTGTTGGATTTCCAGCTGGACACCTTGAAGGCTTTGCTGGTTTATTTCACTTTTGAATTTCTAGCTTGAACACCTTGAATGCTTTGCTGGCTTATTTCACTTTTGAATTTCTAGCTTGAACACCTTGAATGCTTTGCTGGTTTATTTCACTTTTGAATTTCTAGCTTGAACACCTTGAATGCTTTGCTGGTTTATTTCACTTTTGGATTTCTAGCTTGGACACCTTGAATGCTTTGCTGGTATATTTCACTTTTGAATTTCTAGCTTGGACACCTTGAATGCTTTGCTGGTTTATTTCACTTTTGAATTTCTAGCTTGGACACCTTGAATGCTTTGCTGGTTTATTTCACTTTTGAATTTCTAGCTTGAACACCTTGAATGCTTTGCTGGTTTATTTCACTTTTGAATTTCTAGCTTGAACACCTTGAATGCTTTGCTGGTTTATTTCACTTTTGAATTTCTAGCTTGAACACCTTGAATGCTTTGCTGGCTTATTTCACTTTTGAATTTCTAGCTTGAACACCTTGAATGCTTTGCTGGCTTATTTCACTTTTTTCTAGCTTGAACACCTTGAATGCTTTGCTGGCTTATTTCACTTTTGAATTTCTAGCTTGAACACCTTGAATGCTTTGCTGGCTTATTTCACTTTTGAATTTCTAGCTTGAACACCTTGAATGCTTTGCTGGCTTATTTCCTTTTGAATTTCTAGCTTGAACACCTTGAATGCTTTGCTGGCTTATTTCACTTTTGAATTTCTAGCTTGAACACCTTGAATGCTTTGCTGGCTTATTTCACTTTTGAATTTCTAGCTTGAACACCTTGAATGCTTTGCTGGCTTATTTCACTTTTGGATTTCTAGCTTGAACACCTTGAATGCTTTGCTGGCTTATTTCACTTTTGGATTTCTAGCTTGAACACCTTGAATGCTTTGCTGGCTTATTTCACTTTTGGATTTCTAGCTTGAACACCTTGAATGCTTTGCTGGCTTATTTCACTTTTGGATTTCTAGCTTGAACACCTTGAATGCTTTGCTGGCTTATTTCACTTTTGGATTTCTAGCTTGAACACCTTGAATGCTTTGCTGGCTTATTTCACTTTTGAATTTCTAGCTTGAACACCTTGAATGCTTTGCTGGCTTATTTCACTTTTGAATTTCTAGCTTGAACACCTTGAATGCTTTGCTGGCTTATTTCACTTTTGAATTTCTAGCTTGAACACCTTGAATGCTTTGCTGGCTTATTTCACTTTTGAATTTCTAGCTTGAACACCTTGAATGCTTTGCTGGCTTATTTCACTTTTGGATTTCTAGCTTGAACACCTTGAATGCTTTGCTGGCTTATTTCACTTTTGGATTTCTAGCTTGAACACCTTGAATGCTTTGCTGGCTTATTTCACTTTTGGATTTCTAGCTTGAACACCTTGAATGCTTTGCTGGCTTATTTCACTTTTGAATTTCTAGCTTGAACACCTTGAATGCTTTGCTGGCTTTCTGTTGGATTTTCACGGATTTCACATTCTACCTCTCACATATCTTCTGCCTTATACAATAGGAATACCACATGTGTTGCACTAAAGACATAAAAGAAGATTGTGTCTCTGATATGGGAAACAAATATCTGATGTCGTAAAAGCGCAAATTTTCCAGAAGGCATTCTCCCATTGCCAGAGTTTGTAACCTTCTAGAATTCGGTGTAATACCCTCTGATTGCACTGTGCAGAAAAACATGGCACACATGCGCTTTGATCAACAGAGAGAGCAAGCATCTGTATACGAGAGAGATGGAAAATGCATCCAGTATATCTGGTAAAATAATTAACAAGTTTTATGCTAAAATTATTACACAAGAGAACACGGTACAACATCCTGTTCATGCTGAGCTCACTCCAGTCCATTTTCAAGCGGATGATGCTAATTGGCCGAGAGCCAAGCGCACAAAAATCTCTTTCATTAGAAGGTTTACAATTTGATGCCATGAGAATGCCAAAAGAGGAGTTGCCCAAATGTAATGAGATACTGTGAGAAGATAAACTATGGGTCTTCACCTGGTATTCTTTCTTGAATCCCTCAGCTTTATTGTGAAGAATATAGCTCAACAAGTCATCCACCTGGATAGTCTGTGATGTGAATGTTGGGGATACATTACAGTACTCTGTGTCCGATTTCTTCTTTCCCTTGCCATGTCCTGATTTGTAACGAAAGCAGACCATGTACTGAAACCATCCAGATAACAGGAGTTCAAATGAACTCCAGAAATGCCCTTAAACATAAACAGTAGACAAAAACATGGCTAAACCTCGAGAAATGGAGAGAATAGCCCAGGAGATTAATAGGTTATGTACAATAAAGGGAGCCTATAGGAGATGATCATCAGATCAGCTGATCAATGATGTGATGATAGTAATGGGATCATTCTATTATAAAATATCTGTAATATATGTTTCAGGAAATCATACAGCACATTATGATGATAAAATGGTTTCTGGAAATCAGGCTCCATCCTTATGGTGAAGAAATCATACATCAGATTATGGTGTTTCAAGAATCATACATGACCTCATAAGTTACATTCACGAAAAAAAGAAAAGAATACCAGATGGAAGCGTTTTTTTCAACAATCAAGGGGCATAACTCAGAAAAAAACACCATATTGAATTAGGTCAAAGGTCAAGTGCATATCTTCAAATGGGAATGATAATGTGTGGCACATTTCAAAATAATTAAGCAAAACCTCTGAGTTGTGTTCACAAGAGAAGGCAGCAGATGGAAATGTTTTGGTTGTTTTCGATTATCAAGGGGCATAACGGATCGGGTAGTAACGTTCACATGGTGGCACTAATGTGTGGCAAATTTGGAAAGAAATCCAGCTAAACCTCTTTGGCGAGTTGCGTTCACAACACAAGATAGCTGATTGAAGCAGTTTTTTTTTTAAGTTCAAGGGGCCTAACTCTGGACAAAACTCTGAAAAGGTCGCTCTCAAGACTGCTGATCTGCTACGTCCTGTTTTTTTGGGAGGCCCATTAGCCTAGTGGCTTAGATCGCCGACAAATAGTGCTGGTGGTTCGGTGCCTTACTCTGGTGGTCGCTGGTTCGAATCCTGCATGAGACTCGATCAATTTCCAGTACTAGAATCTGTGCTATACTAAGATAGTGTAATCTCAAAATAACAAAAATACTGTTATGCGACCGCTTTCTGACAAAAAATATCTTCTAAAAACAGTACCTGCTTTAGATTTCAGACCATTTTGTTCCTCACGTCCCAGCAAGTTAAACAACTGTTGGGGATCGTCTCCATTGACTCGACGTCTATTCGCTTTAAGTAGATTTCTTCTGTTGAAAAAAAATATATACAGGTTGAATAATGATGAATGATTAGGAAATCAGTTACTGAATAAGTAATCAGTTAGTGCACGATTACTCACAGAAACTCACCCCTAAGACAATGAAATTGATAAGTAGTGATCAGTAAATGGATGGTAACTTCAAATTAAGTAATGCACCTTTTCGGAAATGATACAAAAACAGTGTGTTTGGAACTGATTTTCGAACCAAGCCTAATAAATTAATCACTGGAAGAGATATTTGAGGTGGTAAAACAGAGGGGTGATAAATTTATTGCAAATGACTGAACAGTGACAATTCCCGCGAGTCTAGGAAATCAGCGACGACCCCATATAGCACACTGTCAAAAATAGGGTACTTAAATAAGTTTTTTTTTACCTCAATTCAAGATAAATTACCTTAAAACAAGAAAATTTCAAGAAAACTTTTCTTAGTTTGTTCCATTTTGTCAGATTTATCTTATTTTAAGAAAAATTATCTTAAAGGTGAAATGTAAAGGTTTTCATATTTTTCTTTTTATGTTCTCCATGGGTTAGCTAATGTTGTAACTATCAGTCTATTTACTTCGTTTGGTTTTATTTGAAGTATTTTGTTTCCTAGTAGCTTTAGAAAAGTGCTTCAATATTGGTATCTCAAATCCCGCCAGTTTTAGAAATGAAATCCACATCGCTTGTCTGCCCTTGTTTGACGCTGGTTTGTGACGTCACATCAGACCACTTGGCTGGACGTCAATGCTTGTAACATTGAGCCTTCGTGAGGCTGGTCTGATGTGACGTCACAATCAAGGAAAGATAAGCGATGACGGTTTGCAAATCAGAATTCAGCTGGGCTTCGGGTACAAACTACTTAAACGCTTCTAACAGACAAACTACTTCACAATAAACCAAGCAAAGTAGATAGAAATATCGGTCTGTCATTGTTCAACCAATATAAAATATAAAAATGAGAATCTAAAAACCTTTGCATTTCACCTTTAAATAGGATTTAATTTTACTAGATATATCTTGTTATAAGAAAAGTTATCTTAAATAAGATTTATTTTTACCAGATGTATGGTGCAATAAGAAAAGTTATCTTAACTAAGATGTCTTTTTTGTGATTTGTCTCGCTAAAATATAAGATCGTGAATAGACTGAAAATGGATCGCTACACTAAACTGAGTGAGTGAATATGATTTAACGTCGCTTTCAACTATATTTCAGTCATATCACGACGTTGGGTCCTATTCCTTTTCACACCCGGGAACCCCATGGGTGCCTCAGTTAGTCGCCTTTTACGACAAGCTCTTTGAGGAGCAGAGGCCTATTCTTACCATGACCTGTGGTGTGCACAACGACATCCCAGGTCAATCACCGGAAGCCCCACGGGGCTACACTAAACTGTATGAACCTGTGGTTTCCTGAAAGAAATTGTTCATTGTCAATTTGTAAGAGTTACTGTTAAAATTTGCCTAAGATATACGGGAAATTATATCTTCAACTTGAGTGAGGAACATATTTTTGTAATGTAGTATTTTTATCTGCAAATCCACCTTCAACACTGGCATTGGGGGGGACTGTGTCAGTGTAGAATTGACTCGGTTGTTCTAAATTATCTTCAAGCGACCATGGTTTGATGAAATACAATCCAGATAATTCGTGTTTCGGACTACTGGAGCATATTGAGTTGAATTACCCTGTTATCAAACATGATCTAAATGTTTGATAATCAATAACAGAACAGAGTTTTCTCCCTTTGCCCAAAAGTACATGCTAAGAATGGCAGTCATGTGTGAAGGCCTTCCCAGTTCCAGAAACAGTTACAAGAATAATATGATTAGTCTGTGATACATGTAGGTCTAGACATGTTACATGTACATGGTCTTACTACGTCGAGCACTGTTTGTTTTCGCTGCCAATGACATGCATTTTTCGCCAAAAATATATGGGTGATAGATTTCCAATACAGTAATGGATTTATTTGAGAAATTACCGTTACTATTACAGTTACTCTTACTGAACAGTCCAAATTTCACTGTGAACATATAGAGGTAACATGCAACTAAAGCCAAATAACATTGAAATTCATCAATCTTGCTCCTTTCCAATAAACTTACAATGACCATATAGAGACAATGTATGGAAGGATGTAGACATACGAATGTGTGTAGACATGACTGGCCATGGTGTAGGAAGATGATTAGACCTGTGAGGGCGGTAGTCCCCAAATATCATACATAGCAATATGTGCCAATGACACATCACGCTTGGGGGGTCCAGGCCCCCCCAAAAGAAAATTTTGAATTCTAGAGTCCATTTCCCCCAATCTGCAGCGTTTTCTTCCAGATAGACCACTTTACTTATAAACAGATTATTGAGTGAGTGAGTGAATAGTGTTTAACGTCGCTTTCAACATTTTTTCAGCTATATCACGACGGGGAAGGGAGGGGAGGAGAAGAGGCAGGGGTACCTACTTGCAACAGAGCAGATCTAATGCTGCCATTTTATAGTGCTGTCCCACCGAAATATCATGCCGTAGGCAAACATGACACCCCACTCAGTCACATTATACTGACACCAAGCGAACCAGTCCTTGTTCTATACTCTTAATGCTGAGGGTAGGGCTTGAAATAGTGATATACTAATGGTATTCACATAATTCCCATGCTTCACGGAGTAGAAACTGCAGCAATCAACATTCAGTCAGCCGAGTTGACAAACTAAAACCTGGGGTGGGTGGGGTGGGGGGAAAGACCATTTTACCCCCAGGTTTAGATGGGGCGGGGAGGGGAGGGCGAATGCACTACGTCTAGAACTCAATTGTTTTCACACCCGGGAACCCCATGGCTTGGGTCCTTCAAGATATATGGAAAGTTGTGGGAACTTCCATTTGTCTTATGTTGAATAGTATATTTTGTAATACTGTAGGGTTTAATGTGATGGACAGACTGGGAGATAGGTACAAATCAATGAGAGTGGGGGGGGATGTAACATCTCCATGAATAGATTTCTCTATCAGATTTTCCAGAAATCAAATCTTCTGGTTCGAACAAGGTTAGAGAGCTTCTTGAAATTAGAGCATGAGTTAATGATATATGCCCGTTATCCAAATGGGATACAGTACCCAGTTTGATGTTCTGATCAGGATGGAGAGGAGTTCCAATTGGAATTTTCCCTATGATATATCTGTGTTATTGTATAGCATTCCATAAGCCTGCTGAGCTCCAAAAATTATGCCAAAGAGTTCATAGGAGTTCCAACTCGGCACACCATGCCATTTCATTTGAAATGCCTTATGCCAGTTCCTAGCATGCCCCAATTTCACAGAGACTCTCTTACCTTGTACAACACAAATGTATACAAATCTTTTAACTAAAGGTTCTCACCTCCGAATGTGAAAAATAATAATAACTCCAATGACTAGAAATATGACGATGAACACCGGAACCATGATATATATTATGAGAAGGCCAGACTTCTTGGTTGAGTCCTCACCTGTTGAAACATAAAACACATACCAGGTTAGTATCTAGATCGAGTTCCAGGAGTTCATGGACCAGGCTCACAGGCTTGTAAGACATTGGATTTAATTATTGCATAGACAGCTTAACTGAACTTCTGGTCATGGTCAAAAAAGAGTTCTCTGGAATGTGGATGTTATTTTTTCTGCCAGAGTGGTCATGGTGGTAGTTGATATGTACATAACACACATGTTTGACACTTCTCAATTAAGGATATGAATTCACCTCCACCCCCCCCCCCCCCCTCCCACCCGAGGGTCAAAATTTGTTATCAGGGTCAACATTCATTATTTGAATATTCAGTATTGGTAAAAAGAAAAAAAGCGCGACTATGTATTGCGAGGCGTTGATGACTGCACATGTATGTGACTGCACAGAAGAGCAGCCTGGGCTTTGGTCAGACATACACCATGTCGCAATGGTCACAGGTTGGAAAATATTTACAGCCTAGCAAGTTTTCTAACTTTAAATCGGATTTAAACCACAATAATGAATACTTTTTGCACAGAAGATATCTGGAATAAGTAACTTGGTGACTAGGTTCTATATGACACTTTGCACAAATGCATTTTGTAACAGAATTCATGAGAAATGTTATTTATGTGGTGATCTAATAAACAGCATCTCAGCTTTGACAAATTCGGCTTAGTTTTTGCATTATTCAACTTTCAATGTAGAAAGTTGTAAGATTTTTGTCAATTCATTTTAGTTAAAGTGCTATAAAAATAAAACACAGCAGAAATTTAAAAAAACCCTGAGATGCTGTTTACTAGTTCTAGTTGTCTTTGGTCAAGGTATAAAATCAATTTGAAATCTGTTAACAGTTTTCACAAAATTTCAATTGGAAAACGGAGGCTATTGTTTTCATTTTATTTTTTTAATTTTGAATATTTTCTCAATGGTAGTAGCAACAGTTATGTAAATTACATTGGTGAATTAATCAGGACATTCGCCTTTATAAAATATATAGTATATTATTATTGATATGTTGAATATTTATTGCTACAGAAGACGAATTATCAGGGGGTGTACAAAACTACCTCAAGGGGTTACGTATCCTTAAAGCTCATGGTAATCCCAATAATAAATCAATCGCAGAAAGTGAAATTCCCACCATAAAATCTGGGAGTGATCAAATTTATTAGAACATGAAAATGACAAACTGGTTCAAAATCTTGCAGATAATCCATTATTTCTTTGTTATTTCAATGATTTTATAGGGTGATCAAATTTATCAGTAATTTATACAATGAATACAATACAATGACCCCCAATTTTGGGGACAAAATTCAATTGGCTCTTCTCATAAATCTGATCACCCTCTAAAAATCATCGAAATAATGGATTATTTGCATGAGTTTGAACCATTTTGTCAACTTCCTGTTCTATTAAATTTGATCACCCCTCGACTTTATAGTGCAAAATTTCACTTCCTGTGATGGAATCATTAACGGATTACCATATTCATAAAACATGTAGGAAAAACAGAACAGAGGTGATAAATTTGAGCTAATGCATTGTATCAATAATTGTGGCACCATATCTATTCTGGAAAATCCAGTTGTTTGGTGTAGAGGGATTTCCCCAGTGCATGATGTCATGTGGTATTGACCAATAAGGAGTGGGCTATATCTATCAAAAAGGTCTCCCGATGTTGTGTAGTCTGGGACTGATCTAGATTTTTAGTTTGGGCACCACGCTGGTGTGGCACCGCATACTGAAATAGGCTATGGCACAGGACTGCCAAAGCTTAAGAACGCTTGATTAAATGGTCTAAAATACAGACGGTCAACTCAGTAAGCTGAAATTTAATAGAATTTACCATTCTACATCGGCAGTCAGGAGTGAGTTGAGATGCCAGCTGATATGTCTACTTTTTGAATTTACAAGGGAGGCAACCAGTCTAGTGGTCATACAAGCATGGCATTCCTCACCTGAAGCAAATCATTTTAAACGAGTCTAATGCATAATACCTATGTCACATTTTTCCCCAGTCCAACCATCTAAACATGGTGAGGAACCCGCCACCAGAGGACAGGCCCCAGTAACAGCATTACACCAGGAGTCGTCTTTACAATTGGCACATTTGTATTTACAGCCTGGTCCATACCAATGGAAAGAACACCCTATAACAAAAAGGGAGACAACACTATATTTTAACAAATAGAAATCCCACATGATAACAAGGATAAACAGGAGATTGATCTAATCAAAACCCCTCGGCTCAAGTGATTGAGACCCATGTGTAGTGTGAATTGGGGAAGAGATAGTTCTATGTGGGATGATCAAGATATACCGGTAGTTGGTTATATTCAGGCATATAGGACAGAAATAGAAAAATTATATATCTGTAAAGGGGCATAACTTTGTAAAATATGGGTCGAGGGGTGCCACTTTCGACAGGCATCTGACTTAGCACTCTGTAAAATAAGAATCGAGACAAATAAGCTGTACCGAACACGGATCTGCAGATATAACTTGTACATTCAGCTACAGATAACAAAATCAGAGATTATTACATCCGAAAGGGGCATAACTCCATAAGCAAAGGCGAGTAATCCTTTGTTGGCTTGTAGAATACAACAATAAGTTTCCAAAATATAGTAGCTATACCGAACACAGTTCTGCAAATATCGTTGGTTACATTCAGACATATAGGACAGAAATAGAAATTAATATATCAGTAAAGGGGCATAACTCTGTAAAGTATGGGCCGAGGGGCGCCACTTTCGATAGTCGTCTGACTTAGCACTACTGTAAATAAGAACCGAGACGGACAAGCTGTACCGAACATGGATCTGCAGATATAACTTGTACATTCAACTACAGATAGCAAAATCGGAGATTATTACATCCGAAAGGGGCATAACTCCATAAGCCGAGGCGAGTAATCCTTTGTTGGCTTGTAGAGTACAGGAATATAAATAAGTTTACAAAATATAGTAGCTATATCGAACACAGTTCTACAGATATAGTTGGTTACATTCAGGAATATAGGACAGAAATAGAAATTACTCTATCTGTAAAGGGATATAACTCTGTAAAGTATGGGCCGAGGGGCGCCACTTTCGATTGGCGTCTGACTTAGCACTCTGTGAAATAAGAACCAAGACGAATAAGCTGTACCGAACACGGATCTGCAGATATAACTTGTACATTCAGCTACAACTAACAAAATCGAAGATTATTACATTCGAAAGGGGCACAACTCCATAAGCCGAGGCGAGAAATTCTTTGTTGGCTTGTAGAATACAACAATATAAACAAGTTTCCAAAATATAGTAGCTATACTGAACACAGTTCTGCAGATATAGTTGGTTACATTCAGGCATATAGGACAGAAATAGAAATTAAAAAATCTGTAAAGGGGCAGAACTCTGTAAAATATGGGCCGAGGGAAGCCATTTTCGATAGGCGTCTGACTTAGCACTATATAAATAAGTGTTGAAAATTTGGTGGTAGTGTCTCAAGCGGTTTTCCCTAAAATGCGGTAACTGACGGACGGACGGACGTACGGACTTACATACGGATGGACGTACATGGCAATGAAAAGACCCCAAGGCCAAAATGGCCGAGGGGTAAAAAATAGAATGATCAAAACCTGTCAGTTTCATGAACTTCCATTGTTACAATTCTGGGGGGAGCTGTTTACAACATGCATGTTTACTGTGCAAGTTTAATAATGCCAGAACACACTCTACCACAACAAATAAAGCTGTACCTAGATCACATCGACTTCCAATCCAACCAGACTCACAAGGGCGCGTCCCATCAGAGTTCATAGGGCACAACCCCTGATCATCACAGCTTCTGTTGTGGACACAATGACCACATCGCTTCTGACAGTCATCGCCATATGTTCCGAGAGCACATTCTATAGAAGTAGGAAAAACAGTGGTAATACATATTCTTTTGTACTGGTATAACTTGATGTTTTTGTCTGCTCTCTGACCATAAGAAATGAGAGTCAATATTGGATTCAATATATGACCACTCAGCCCTACTTTAATTTTGGAGAGCAACAATTAGCTTTCAGAACTGCAATGCTTTGTTTGAGAATTCAGTGAGGTTTTGACCTCAAAATGTACTGGCTGGGCTGATCAGTGTCCAGGATAATGAAAACTGTGGACACTCTCATGTACATGTAGGCACTGCCGTGATATGAAAAATGTTGAAAACGACATTAAATCCCCCTCACTCACTCAAAATCAACAGGCTGTTCCTTACCTCCCAAGGTAAAGGTTAGAGTGTAAGGATACAATGCACAACCCAGAATCAGGGTTCGTACATCTTGAAGCTTCCAATATTAAAGGCCTTTTAAAGGTCTTTTAAAGGTCTTTTCAAGTAACAGAACTTTCCGGTTTTCACGGCATAGTACTTCCAGTGTCATTTAAGCTCTAAAGATCAATTTTCTTGATATGTTTACTTAAACACGAGTACGAATGTCCTGACGACATAGATTTTGTTAATATATATAACCAATATCTTCAAATAGACTTGGAAATTCTTTCTGGATGACTAAAGAATATATCGCTATGATGGGGTTTATTTCGCCCTCCGACGGCGAAGGACAGTACAACTTTGAGCTGCAACTTGACAATCCAATTGACAACAATAAACAGGAATTCCAGCATTGTTAAGGTCTTTTCAAGGTCTTTAGCACAGCTTTTGATTTTTCAAGGCCTTGAACTATAAATTGTCATTTTCAAGGCTTTTCAACATTTTCAAGATAGTGAATGACCCATACAGAATTGAAGATATCATAAGAAGTGAGAGAGTGAATATGATTTAACGTCGCTTTCAACTATATTTCAGTCATATCAGGACGTTGGGTTCTATTCCTTTTCATACCCGGGAACCCCCCACCCGTGTAGGGTCCTATTCCTTTTTACACTCAAGAACCCCATGGGTCGTGTCCTACTCCTTTTCACATCCGGGAACCCCATAGGTGCCTCTGTTAGTCGCCTCTTACAAGGAGGTAAGGCCTATTCTTACCTTCATATCTCAATATGATTCAGGTTTCTTGTTTACCATGGCTTGGTCATGTTGGTGGTATACATGACATTTGATATTAACACTGAATGAAAACCCGAGGGGTTGAAGTCCCCCCGATGTTGAAACAATTGATTTAGCTTAATTCATTACCCACTATGGAGAGCAATCCCAAGTGAGATCCTGTGGCAAGGTCCCCACAATTATCGAATTTGACTTCTAATCTGGTCAGGTTTTCAGAAGTTATTGTCTGGAAACAAAATTTTAACTTCGCCCCAGGTGGTGTCCCATATAGGCGGATTGGCACGAAAAACCATCTTAAGCAAGATCTTGAGACAAGGTTTGTCCACAAACCAAATTTGAAAAGAATACCTGATTCAGTTTTTCAAAAGTTATTGTCCGGAAACAAAATTTTAACTTGACCCCCAGGTGGCGCCACGTAAAGGTGGCTCGGCGTGAATAACAATCCCAAGCGAAATGTTGAGGCAAGGTACCCACATACCAAATTTGAAAATAATAAATTCAGTTTTTCAGAAGTTATTGTCCGGAAACGAAGTCGGACAGACGGACGGACGGATGGATCCCAATACTATAGTCCCCCTTTAGCCCTTCAGGCGTCGAGGGACAATTATGATTCTCAATTATTTTCTGATGGTCAGGCTAAGTGACCTTGACCATTGACACATCAGCTCCCCCTAATGTATCCACTCACAAAATAATTGCAATTTTCAAGGATTTCTTCATTTTTGGGTGACAATGACCTTGTCCTCAATTTTAGTATGTTACACATTGGCTCCCCCTAATGTATTCACTCGCACAAAATGAAGAGATTTTTCACGATTTTCTGAGTTAGGATCACAGTGACCTTGACCTTTTACCTTGACCTCAGTTTTGGTGCACAACACATACTTTCCCCTGATGAAACCACTCACACAAATATTTGCAGTTTCTATCATGGCAATGATTTGCTGATTTTTGGGCCACAGTGAGTGAGTATATAGCATTGTTTAATGTAAATTTCCCATTTTTAAGGTCGATTATCTGATCACAGTGACCTTGAGCTTTGACCTCAACCTCAATTTTGGTATGTGACACAAGGTCTCCCCCAAGTGTATCCACTCAAAAACATATTGCAACTGAAATGTTACAGATATAGACCAGATACAAATGGACAGACGGCATGACAATTGGCAGGTATTTTACAAGTTTGCCAACAAACACATCAGACATGTCAGAGGAAGCAATGGGTTAAAGAGTAAATATTTTACAAACCTTCATCGCAGCGTAGTCCCTGATAGCCCACTTTACAACGTGGCCTATTTTTCTGTTTGGAACATGTTCCGTTCTCGTTGTTGCAGAAAAATATAGAGGAGTGACATTGTCCACACTTGCTTGTGCACTGTAAACCATAAGTACCACCAGGGCATTCTGAAGATGAACAATTAAACTTTATACTTATAACATGGAGATGCAACAGAGAGAGAAAATTAAATTACATCTTCATGAGGTCTTGTTTTACAATGCAGTGCTACTGGTTGTACACCATGCAGACTGACAGGCTAGTGAGAAGTACCTCTCTAAAATGGAAGTACAAAAGATCAGTTTTGCCCAATAAATTCAAGAATATAATGAACTGAAAGACATCCGCCATAGGCGACCATGGACATATATCTCCACACCGAATGGTACATGTATTAAAGAAAACAAATTGTCATTTACTGTATCTAATTTGCATAATAATATAGCATTGAAAAATCACTTCTTTGACTTGTAACAATACATTTTTGTACAAAGAGCTAAGTTACCTTTGGATTTTGGAGTGTTATGTTGAAAAAAAATCAAAAGTTATCAAGAAAAAACAACCAATTACCTCCATTTTAGAGAGGTAGTTCTCTCCAACCCATGTTTATTTGAGTTTTGTGAAAACCCCAACCTTCCTGAGTTTTCACATCACAAAAGTCCAATCTTACACTGAGGGGGCCCACCCACCAAAATCATATGATTGGGTCCTACGTCCCACACATAACTTCAGACCGCACATCTTGTGTTTTGAGAAACAGGATCGCGGTCGCTCCATATTGCATGCCAAAAACACTTCTTCAAGGACAAAAACAATTCCACAATGAGCAATGTATTGCCCCTTGTTCCGGTCCTTAATTTCTTTTTTCATCAAAAAATGCAATGAATAACAATCAATTCATGATGAGAATAAACATCTTGAGCCAGCTTTGAATCTGACATAGCCATGGCCATGATGATGCAGTATAGCGGTGACTGCAAAAGATTCAAAAGTCAAAGACAACTTTGTGAATTTATCAACATTTGGGTATGGAACATATTCTACTATGGTGATCCCTCCAGTAATTCAATCACAGGAAGTGAAAATTTGCACTAAAAACATGATAAATCCAAAGGGTGAACAAATTTATTAGAACAGGAAGTTGACAAAAAGGTTCGAAATCATGCAGATAATTCATTATTTCGTTATTTCCATCAAATTTATTAGAGCCACCGATTTAATTGGTGGGTGATTACATTTTTTGATAGAGGTATTGAGTTATTAGAGGGGTTACCGTACCCCAGTCAGTGTGATGATAACAAAGGTGAGGTGATCGGAATATTTTTTTGAAAATAGAAATCACTCTCATTGGTACATGTAACTCTGATGGAGCTATTTTCTCTCTATCACTTCCCTTGGCAAATTCAAAGGAGAGATTTGTTACTCTACTCTTGAGACCTTAATCAGAAAGTCAGATATTGGACCAGGTTCTTCACTCACCCTCATCACACCGTGGTCCAGTCCAACCAGGCCGACATGAGGGGTTGTCTGAACTCCCACCAAAGCAGACCCCCGTCAAAATGTCACATCTTGGACCATCCCAACAGTGCTTACTGCAGTCAGATTGACAGTTTATGCCCCATGTCCCTTGAATGCACTCTGCCATGTAAACAAATGAGGAAATAATTGATACGGAAGTACAGTGTAACCTCTCTATAACGCTGTAATTGGGGGGACCAAATTTGAACCACCTTATAGATTTTCAGCCTCATATTGGAATGATATGCATTTATTGATTTGGGGGACACCACAGCACCCACCTTATATCAGAATCAGCAGCTATATCGAGGTACCTTATAGACTGTACAAATAATGTAACACATTTTTCTTTTTGCTGCAGAATGAATGCACATATGGGATATCAACATAATTATTCAAAATATATTCAAAGTTTGCATTCATATTCAAATCCATACTATTTAGTTTTCAAATATCATACAGGCAGACAAAGTATTCTATTTGAAAATGCTGTTAGTACATGTAACTACATGTACATCAGAACATCACCAGCTAGAAAACGAGAAGTTTATCCATAATGATTTGTTTGGTTAATGGAATCAGTATTTTTACAAGTTGTGTCTCATGCATGCTATGATTTATACTCAAGCGACATATTGTTCATTCCCCATATTGACTCGAGAATGCATTGACAGCAGTATTAGAAAATAAATAAGCTAAGAGAAGATATAACTTTGAACATTACTTTTCTTGATAAACTAGCAAATTTGACGTAATTCTGGAGAAAGTTAATTATGCTACTTTTAGGCATTAGGCCAAAAAAAGGAACTCTTCTGTTTATCTTCAAAGACACTTCGAGAAAATAGAGCAGTAATGTGGCTTTTTATTTTGTGAGTGTTATTTTTTAAATATATATATATTTTTTTTCATTCTAGTCAATGCTGTACATGCTGGAAGAGCCCGGATTTGACATTAGTATGGTAAAATGATAGCAAGTCATTCCCTGAAACTTTCAACATTTTGATTTCTTCTTAACCATGTTAACCAATGCTTGAAATCTTCAGACGCATTAATCTATGTATTGTTCCATGTCCTAAAATTAATTTGCCATTTCGAGAACCAGTCAATGTTGTTTCAACACTGTGCAAATTAGATAGATGATAATTTATTTTTTACTACCATTTGAAATGTGTCTGTGTGTGCCTCAAGAGGATTTTGCTGAATTCATTATGTGAACTGATTTATTGAGCAAAAACAAAAAATTTTATCTCCAATTTAGAGAGCGGGATCACCCTGTCCTGCTAACACTGAACCTTACATTCATGACATTATACACATATTCAAGGTTGTTATGCTTGCCTTGGTCATGTTGGCCAAGCTCTCGGTTCAGAGTCCATTTACCAGATGTACAGTGAACATTACATTTGCAGACTATGAAAATCATTGGCAAACTTCCAACATATGAATCTTCAGATAAAGGGGTGAATTATGCAGTGTCATTGTTCAATTAACGTTAGGCTGCTGCAGTAACACGTATGAAGCGCCGTTGAACAAACAAGACAATGAGCTAACTTTTATAAGTAATTTATTCCAGATTGATAACGTCACTTCTTAGTAGTATTATGCCAACTATTCGGGTTTGTTTTTGGAACAGTTTCAATTGTTTTGGAAAATATGGTTACCATAGCAACAGGTTACTAGGGTCTCTATATTTGAAAATTGTGTGTGCTAGAAGAGTTTAATCAATGAATATGTAGTAACAAAGGTCTATACAATTCATATTCATTAAAAAAATTACTTTGAATAACAATTTAACCCTGGAATTTAGTCCCTGGAATAATACGCTTGATTACCAATTGCTATCATATTAAACCATATTTCGGAAACTTTTGGTAATCAATTGACAAAAGTGATACATGTACCCAATAACCTGTAAACACAATGTTCATGCAATGCAAAAGAATAAGATATTCTGAATATTTCAGAGAAAGAAAACTGCGACTTTGTGACATCATCAAAGCTCATTTGCATACCAAATTTGTCCGCCTTGTAAGCGGTATATACTGGGTTCAATCCCAGGCCGGGTCATGCCCAAGATTTGAAAAATGAAACTTTTTGCTTGCTCAGTTACGCTCAGCTTTTAAGAGGATAGAACAAGAACTGGTTCGCTCTGTGTCAGTATAATGTGCTATTTCAGTGAGACAGCACTACAAAATGGCAGCATTAGATCTGCTCTGTTACAAATTTATATAAAAACTCAATTATCAACAGGAAAACTCAGTTCATTGTTTTACAAAAAACCCAATATTTCAAATTTTCATCAGGTAACCCTAATGAAAAGTGGGAAAGAAAAAAATCTGCCATTTGGGCTCCCCTTTAATATAGCAAAATATTCAATAGACTTCTAGAAATATTTGCAAAATTACAAAATCCTGTTAAGCTGTTCGTCCCAGCTTTGTTATGTTATTGTGGTTGCAGACCACCTATACAGTACCTGTATCACACCTATCCCCTTGCCATCCAGCTTTACAACGTCTCCCACCAGATTGCAGAGCACATGCTCCAGTGATTTTGTCACACGTGGCATTTCCATAGCAGTGGCCACATTTCTTCAAGCAGTCAGCTCCATAGAACATACCACTACAGTCTAAAACCAAATATGTGTATAAAATAGTCTTCAACTTAGGCAACAAATATCAAACATTTATAAACAATGTTTCTGTTTGTAACTAAGTCAAACCTGCTTTAATTAATGCCATTAATCCCTTATTAATTGCACAATCAAACGTAGAAAACGGAAGTTTAAAAGAAAAAGTTAACTCCCCTAGGAGAGAGTTGTCCGCCCCTAGGAGAGCTCTCCACTCAAATCCAGCGTGGTCACTATATAGGCGACTGTAGCCTCATTTCTCATCCTCTTTCTCAAACCGAGACCAGTAGTGAAACAAGGCCGCGGTACGAGGGGACGGAAGGGTGGGCACATTAAATTAAAGCAGGTTTGACTTAGTTACAAACAGAAACATTGTTTATAAATGTTTGATGTTTGTTGCCTAAGTCTTAAACCTGCTTTAATTAATGCCATAGTACCAACATACGGAGGTGGGAACCTCGTTCTTGTAGTATATCAAAGTAGGCTAAGTGACCGCTGGAATGACACAGAAAACATGGGCATAGCATGAACAATCCATAATCAACAAATGAAACCTTGGTTATCAACATAAAAAGGTTAAACATGTGAATAAGATACTGATGTACTTATCTTTGATTGTTCACAGCCATGTAGCTGTGTTTGTGGTGTGGAAATTATTAGTTTCCCCCCGAGAGAGTACCGCAACGAAGTGTATTGGTACTACTCGGGAAGCCGTCTATACCAAGAGAGAACCTCAACCACTGGGATATACAGTCTACTTGGTAAGGCTTATTTATCTTGGCTGTTCCTAAGACCGGTCGAGGCAGGGTCTGTTCCGGGCCTAGTGATCGCCAAGTCACACCACTCTCAGTCCACAATCGTCTTCCATCCAACCATCATTCTAGGGAGTTGAGTGCAAAAGACGGCGCTGAGATCATTGAGAAGGACGTCAGATTCAACCTGAAGGACACAATCAAAAACCGCAGTTAAGGTAAAGATCACACTCACCATGGATACATACATCTTAGGGTGATGATACAGTGTCTGACATCTCTTTAGAGGATCCAAGGTCGTCCATCTGACTTATTTCTACCTTCAATATGAGATCAATCAATTGTGGACCAATAATATGAATGTGATGAGATGATACAGCAATTAATGCAGATTTGCTGTGATGATTCATACTGCCGCCCCCCCCCCCCCTTTTTTGGAATTTAGTTGACCACGTGCTGGGCAGCCATGAACGGCCCAAGCGTGGTCATCCTATCTGACTGGACTGACATCTCTCAGACAGAAAATGGAGAACGTGGAGTTCGCCGTCCAGACCCCAAGACTGGACAATGTCAAGGAGGGGCAGGCTCTTTCATAAATCACAACAAAAGAAACCTGGCCGGTAACGCAGAGGGTAACCATGGAGTAGTAATGGAAGATACTAATCTAACCTATCTTCTGAGTGTCTACCCAAGTAGCTGGGATGACACAGATAAGGGAATAACTTGAGACAAGCAACAAGAAAAAAACCCTGGTTAAGAATCGAAAAGGGCCAATCATGAATATGATACAAATATACTTATTCTTGAGTGCCTCCATCCATGTAGCTGTGCTCGTGGAGCGATATGTCAAACTCTACCAAGAAATCAGAATCCTCTCCCACTCGGGTTGTTAAGTCTTCTTGGTTTTAGAGGGCGCCAAGCCACGTCATACTCAGTCCACCAACGACTTACGACCAACTTGTCTTGTGAGTTGAGCGTAGGAAACACAGCTGAGATCATCCAGAAGGTAGTCAGTTCAAGCTGAAAGACACAAGTAAACCGTAGTTTAAGGAAAAGCTAAAACTCTCAAAGCGTCAGACATTTTAGATTGATGATTAGAGAGTCCATGGTCGCCTATCAGACTTATTCCTTCCTTCAAGACGATCATGATGAAAGATGGCCGCCTTACTGCAATGGTGACAAATTTCGCCCCCTCCTCTTTTCTTGAAAGAAACTAACCACGTGCTGGGCAGCCTTTAGTGGCCCAAGCGTGGCCACACTATCTGACTGCACTGACATATCATACAGATATAAAATTTGTGAACGTGGAGTTTACTGTCCAGACACAAGACTGGACAATGTCATGGAGGGATAAGTTCTTCCATAAAGGCCATGTGTAGTAATGGCCACATAGAAGAAGCAAAAAAAAACAAAAGTGGGGGCGTCAATGGAATATCTACCTTCTGCCCATTGGAAAGACTAATTTATGGTCTTAAACAACTACACGGCTTATTTAAATATGAAGCCTTGCTGACAGGGGAAGGGACATGATAACCGTAGTCGTGAACGGAACCGGAACGAGTAAGATAGTGGCGGATGGTTTGAACAGGACATAACCGAAGATCGTCCTCCAGGAAATAGAAGATCTTTCAAGAACATGAAGTTCAGACACTCTGGACGCTAAAGAAACGCCGCCACCCGATATCCCATACCGGTAACAGTTGGCGAGTACAACGCGACTGTAATGCTACGGCGCGAATAAGCTCAGAGACATTATCAATAAGGCTAATGTTGGTAAGTAAAACGTAACCCCAAGCCAGAGCAGACGATAGCCTCCCCTGGGCTCAACTGAGACTTCCTATCCCGGTGAAGTTGAAGGAGGAAGACAATTACGCGGAAATAGAGTCGGGAATGGCATCACGACCTCGGCATCAGGACAAATAATCCGCTGTAGAGACCGAACCCGAACAACGAACTCCGTGAGTAAGGTCCCACATATAACCAACAACCCTAAGGATGAATGACAGAACCACAATGTCAAAGTCTAATCATTGGTGTAACGGTCTATACCGAAATAAGGTACTTAAAGGAGAAAGTCGGAAAAAAACTGTCTCCCAAGTACCCACAAAAAACGTTGTGTCGCTTAAGCACAATCCTAAGGAAAATGGATCTCAACATAACGTTTGTGTGTAAAATCAACATGAATCTGTGTTAATACAACACTGCTGAATTCAATTAAAGATGACTAGTCAGCCACTCACAATCCCGCCGTCGTCCTCAGAGGAAATCCACGTCCATAATCCCAAAGACCTATACCATATAACAGAATTAGACCAAATACTGTTGATTTGAATACAAATTTTGATATTCTGAACTCCAGACTGGAAACAACAAGGTCTGAACAGAATTCTCTTCGTAGAGTAACGACGAAGCTAAGTAAATCACAATGTGAAAACCCCGAGGGGAATTGATACCAGTGGAAGATTGACGCCAAACGAACGGACTTCCCCTCCGCCGACGACCGACGATGGAGAATCAAAGGAAGTGCCGATGAATGGACATAAAATATGTATCTAGCAGATGAAGAAATGACGTAACAACGGTGTTATGGCGTACTGGAAACGTCTAACCGATGAAATAGGACGACGCACAGGTGTAGGAGAGACACATAACGGTGTAAAGCGTAATGTGAAAAAAGTGTGAAAAATGTTGTGTATGATAAACAACGTAGAGATTTCCCGTTCACAATACTTAATGAATATACATGCTCATAACGGAGCAGAATACAAACTTATAAAAGTACACGACGTAACAGAAACGGCGTTGCAAACAGTAACCCCGTAGTCGACTGTAATAAATTTCCTTCTCTTAAAAGAGATGAACATATTAAATGTCTGTAGCGTTAATCACCAAATGTAACTCAATGAGATAAATGAGATTAATGGATCTTTGTGTCAGTGAACATGAGTAACGTGTCAGCGCACATGGTTACATTATGACCTCTCCCGATGTAATCTGTCTTCTGTATAGGAAATTCCATCCGGAGTTTCATATGGAGAGGATATTAAACATTTACAACAATGTTACTATTAATAACCAAATAGTGACACAACCGACATCCAGATCAAGGAAGTTTTTCCAGGAAATCAACTTTTTTGAAACAATCTATAATCAACAAATGAAACCTTGGTCATCCACATAAAAAGGTTAAATATGTGAATAAGATACTGATGTACTTATCTTAGATTGTTCACAGCCATGTAGCTGTGCTTGTGGTGTGGAAATTTATAGTTTCCCCCCGAGAGAGTACCTCAACGTAGAGTATTGGTACTACTCGGGAAGCCGTCTATACCAAGAGAGAACCTCAACCACCTGGGATATACAGTCTACTTGGTAAGGCTTATTTATCTTGGCTGTTCCTAAGACCGGGTGAAGCCGAACTGGTCCGGGTCTAGTGATCGCCAAGTCACACCACTCTCAGTCCACAATCGTCTTCCATGAGTGCAGAAGACGGCGCTGAGAACAAAGAGAGGAAAAACATTTAAAGTCTCTCGCCGGCAGGAAAGTGAGGTTATTCAAAATTTACAAATTGAAATGACCTAACACGAACAAATTGTCGAGAAGAGGAACAACAGCAAGAACAATACTAAAAAGCAGTTTGATGCTCTAGTAAACTGTACCGGTAATACACATGCTGGGACGAATATACTCGTCCCAGATACTTGGTAGAAAGAAAGTATAGAAGACTTCACGACTTACGTGTCAATAGGCTTGTATCCTTGGCCGGTCAACAAACAATCCCACCACGCTAGTAATTTTAAAATTTTCTCATAGTGAAGAAATTAAAATTAGTGCATAACTCCATCTGAATTATACGCAAAATACAGTATACAGATGGAACCAGTTTGGTGAGAAACAAACAAATCACATGTATAAAACAAATTTGTATACCAAGGCATAATACAGTTTCATAATAAACAGTGGGTAATCGGATTATATACTCACGATAACCAACACGAGATCCCTTTGTAGATCGCACCCTAATCACAAAGAGATCAGCAAAGATGCTCAATAAAATACAACAAACAGTCGTAGCATTGAAGTCCCGTAATATCGATTACGTTAATATTATAGCATCGTTTATAAAGAGTTGAGTTGTGCAGTTACGTACACAAAAACAACAAACACATAAACATGAGAGGTAGAATAAAACCCCATAAGTTCTCTCTTGAAGACAGGATATCAAAATTACACAATAATAGTTGATATAACAAGAGATTACCTTCTTGGCAGGACCAAAGAATTGAATGCATGAAAGTAACGAACTACCAAAGTCCGAAACAACAATAACCACAAGGAACAATGACGGACGGCTTAAAAGAATCGTATTTCCCCGGCAGGGGAAAATGAACCTCCCGCGTCAAACCAGGGTCGTACTCACACTCTTGGTAAGGATTTATACAACAATTTAATGGATAAAATCATGACGAAACAAAAACCTGTTCGTTCAGAGTACAACACAATAGGCTCACATACCGACCGTGGAATGTTGGGAGCCAATAAAAGCCCACAATAAACACACCGGGTCGCAACACAAAGTTTGCGACATATTTCCCGGGGAACTGTGTCATTAGTTACACAAGAGAATTTCATAATGACTTCTAGAATAACATCGTCAGACGATCATTTCAAGAGAATTTAAAATCTCCGCCAAAAACCAATATTTAGCGACGTACGTCGGAAAATACCCAATACGTCCGACTCAAAGAAGTCCAACATTCGCCCCAACAAATAGATCGGGAACGGAATTAAATAAACTATGTAGATTTAACCGTTTATTTGTTTTCTTCCTTCAAGAAGATACATGTGGTGAACCGATAGGTAAAGGAGAAATAACCTGGGGTGAAGGTTCCTTTTGTTCGACGGGAACAATAGACTGGCCAGGCTTGACCGACCTGGCCTTTGTTAAGCGTAACAAAGGAACTGGATTTGGATCGACCCTAGACAATGAAACTCCTAACCGGGTCAAACTGTCTAGCAACCTGGAATTATCATCGTGTAGGGCGGTCCCGCTTGGAGGTATAGAAACTGACACGGGAGACTCTGGGTCTTGACCAGCTCGGACAAGAACTTCAATACACTTCATATCATTGACCAAAGAAAATTTCTAAGACCCGTCTGTCGATCTCTGACAAAGACGGGACATCACAAGCATGTAACAGAAAAACCCGACGGGCCTGGGCATAATTCTTCCA
>JAVTVY010000960.1:0-32563 GCA_036873755.1 Hanleya hanleyi
CGTTGGTGTCGCAACAACTGATTGGTCAGTTTGAAAAGCCGACCACATTCCTCGCATGGACGCTTGGGTGGCCCATGAATTGAACGTTCGTGGTGCTGTAAATGATCCGGGCGCTGAAACGACAGTGTATATATCGTACAGCTATACCGGACGGTTCCTTCGTGCTTGGTAGCCTCATGGCGGCGCAAGTCGTGCCGACGAGTGAATGATTTCGAGCACGTAGTACAAGTGAACATCTTGGTGGTTGACAGAGTGTCTGATGAAACGGCCAGGCCGCTTCCCTTTTATAGCACGCTAGCTGATGATCTATTTTTAGCACACTCAGTTCAACTACCCCCAAGTCGAGGACCGAGATGTTCTGGTGTACCACTGAGCCGAATTGCGCGGGCGCGCGCGTATGTGTGTGTGTGGGGGGGGGGGGCAGCGGATTTTACATTCTGGACCTTGTCAACATCCGGGTTTACCAGTGGGGGTTTCCCGTCGTTCCTCCGTCTTCCATCCGGGTACTGTGGTTTTACATCCGGGACATCATCTTACATCCGGGGTTTACATTGTTTACTGTCACGTGACCGGAAATGACTTTTAACCATTGACATGATGAAAAGGCTAAATTGACTCTTGACCATTGACAGGCTAAATTGGCTCTTATTGACCTACTTTTGACAGGGGGCGCTACCTGTCTTGTGACAACTTCCGGTTCGGGTCACGTGACCGGAAATCATCTTTGACCCCTGCGCATGTGATACTGGATATTAACAATGGTGCGCAGGGATCAAAGTTCACTTCCGGTCACGTGACCGGGACCGGAAATTGTCACAAGACAGGTGGCGCCCCTATCTGAAGTAGGTCAATAAGAACCAATTTAGCCTGTCAATGGACAAAAGAGTCAATTTAGCCTTTACATCATGTCAATGGTTAAAGGTCATTTCCCGTCACGTGACAGTAAACATGGAAAATCCCGGATGTAAGATGAGGACCCGGATGTAATACTACAGTTTTCGGATGAAAGACGGAGGAACGACGGGAAAAACCCACTGGGAAACCCGGATGTTGACAAGGTCCAGAATGTAAAATCCACTGCCAACACATGCACACACACACAAACACATATGCGCGCGCGCAATGCGCTCAGTGGTACACCAGTAAATCTCGGTCCTCGACTTGGGGGTAGTTGAACTGAGTGTGCTAAAAATAGATCATCAGCTAGCGTGCTATAAAAGGGAAGCTGCCTGGCCGTTTCATCAGACACTCTGTTAACCACCAAGATGTTCACTTGTACTCCGTGCTCGAAATCATTCACACGTCTGCACGACTTGCGCCGCCATGAGGCTACCAAGCGCGGCGGAACCGTCCGGTATAGCTGTACGATATGTACACGGTCGTTTCAGCGCCCAGATCATTTACAGCGCCATGAACGTTCAATTCATGGGCAACCCAAGCGTCCATGCGAGGAATGTGGTCGGCTTTTCAAACTGACCAGTCAGTTGCTGCGACACCAACGCACACGACACCCTGTTCCGCAGCCACGTTTGCAGGTAGAGGAGCCCGTAGGCACCAGTATCGAGACAGCGGGAACTCCCACCCATCGCACGAGGGCCGATGAGGATGTCGCCCTAATTCAACAGTCAAATTCCGACGGCAAGACCTTGGGCCAGATTTTGTACGACGTGGAGGGTAAAGTACACTTCGCGGACGAACTCATAAATGCTCCTAGCGATCTGTTACACGAAGACCATCCAGTGAGTGACATCTATCAGCGCCATTGGCCCATGATCCAGCACTGTTTCCACCGTCATCGCCATATTCAAGATATCTACAATTTCCGACTGACCGACCTCGCCCGTCTACGCAGCTACGTGGAAGCCAGATTCAATGACCAACATACGGCCTTCAAATTAAAGTAAATTCAAATGGAGCATACGGGGACAGAGAAACCTCGGTATGTCTATTGCAGTGCCAACATCAGGGTATTTGATCAGCCGTTCACCATCACCAATCGTGCGTCACTGGAGACGATGCTAGAGCAGCTGCAGACCGTGGATCCCTCAGAATGGGCCTGCCAACAACGCCCCAACGAAAATTGGCAGGTCGATAGGGTGACCAATGTCACGTTTTTGTGGCTAAACTGATTAACCACCCCATCGAATGAACGCATTCACCCACGCACTGAGGATACCGTAATATGGTGCATATTCTCTATATGTTCACATGCTGATCGTTGAAGTCTGCTCTGTAAAAACATGTACCTAATATTACGATGCTTAGAATAAAAAACATGGTGTTTGATATTTCAATTTTTATTCTGTGGATAAATCGGAAGGCAGACATAGACACCAAATGGCAAAAGCATTGGACAAGAACAGCCAACAATGCGTCTGATACGCGGACAAGAGCATACGAGAGTTGTAAACATACCCATAGTGGCTTCTCTAGCTTGGGTGATGAAGGAGATAATAAAATGCGTAATACGCAATGTTTCTGTTGTTGTTGTTGATGATGTCTCTTGGTTGTGTTTATATTGAATGTGTTGGAGCATATCATCACGATGAGAGAAACTTTTCTGAGATAACGTACACGAGCTCGACATGGTACCCGATAAGACTCACACAAACATAGATCCTTCCACCTACAAACACACACCCAACGACACACAAACACGTACGCTTGCGCACACACACACACACACACACACACACACACACACACTCTATGTACTCGGCACCCTACAGGTAGCCAGACCGAACCCGGTTCTTTTCTCAACTACTCGCACATGGCATGCGCAGGGGTCAAAGGTCACTTCCGGGCAGGTGACCGTAACCGGAAGTGACGTCACAAGACAGGAGGCGCCCCCTGTCGAGAGTAGATCAATAAGAACCAATTTAGACTGTCAATGGTCAAAAGAGTCAATTTAGCCTTTACATCATCTCAATGGTTAAAGGTTATTTCCGGTCACGTGGCAGTAAACATGGAGAAACCCGGATGTAAGATGAGGACCCGGATGTAAAACCCACTTGGAAAACCGTATGTTGGCAAGGTCCCGGATGTAGAATCCAAAGTACCCGGATGTAAAACATGAAAAAATCCGGATGGTAGATGAGTACCCGGATGTTGAAGGTCAGTACATGCACTCCATACGTCTAAGGCCAAAAATCCATACGATCGAAAGATCCAAGGTCACGACCAATCGAGTCACACCGGAGTGACGTCACAGAGAACAACGGAGGAGACTTCTGGCGGGGTGTGGGCTGATAAAAGTGGCTGTAGGTGGGAATGTTCTCTTGCACAAATTGCCAGAAGCAGTTTACTCGTCTAGATAATTTACGACGACACGAGGCCTCCACTCACAACGATGCACGGTATACTTGTATAACCTGCGCACGGTCATTCAATCGGGAGGATCATTTACTGCGCCATGAGAGGGCACACCACTGGGGCGCGACGGAACAACGTAACGATTGCGGTCGACTCTTCAAACTACAGTTAAGACAGCACCAACGTTTGATTCATGCCCGGCACCACGGCATGGGCGACAACTTCCCACTAAAGAGGCACCCAGGAGGGTCAGACCCAGTGAAGATGAGCCCGGGGAGACGAATGCCACTGGTGATGCGATCACGGAGAGCCCGTCTATACCCACAGTTCAGAAGAGCCTAGATATCCAGCCGGTCCCTAGCATTACTGTTCCCAGTCATACGCCTGACAACAACGAACATTTTCTGGAGGATGCGGTGGATGTTCCCAGCGATCTCTTACCCGAAGATCATCCAGTGAGTGAGATGTATCGACGCCATTGGTCCATGATCCGACACTGCTTCCACCGTCATCGCCCTATATTGTACTTGTACAATTTCCGACTGACCGACCTCGCCCGTCTACGCAGCTACGTGGAAGCCATCTTCAATGACCAAGCTACGGCCTTCAAATTAAATGTCGCTTTCGGGCACACCTTACGCCACAAAAAGACGGACCAGTTACGGTATTTCTATTCCAGTGCCAACAACCAAGTGTACGACCATCCTTTCACCATCATTAACCGGGCGTCGCTAGAGACGATGCTGAAGAAAGTGGACACCGTGGATCCCTTGAAATGGGCAAAACGTCAACGCCCCAACACCAAGTGGACAGTGGAGAGGGTCATCAATGTTACGTTCTTCGTGGCTAAACTGATCAACCTTCTCGGCTGAATGCGTCACCCGTGCACTGATTAATAGCACAGCATGCCGTATATGCTCTATATGTCTACATGCTGGTCGTTGACTTTAGCTCTGTAAACACTTGTATGCAATGTGACGCTGCGTTAAATAACAAAACAAGGTGTTTGATATTTCAATTTGTTTTGCTGTGAACATACTAAGCCACGAATGCTTCACATTGATACCTCCTCCAATTATAATACAGCACAGATACGGTATAATACTGGACAGATATGATATAATACGGGACATATTGTATAATACAGGACATATATGGTATAATACAGGATATATATTGTATAATACAGGACATATTGTATAATACAGGACAGATATGGTATAATAAAGGACATATATTGTATAATACAGAACAAATATTGTATAATGCAGGACAGATATTGAATAATAGAGGATAGATATTGTATAATACAGCACATATATGTTATAGTACAGGACATATATGGTACAATACAGGACGGATAAGGTATAATACAGGACAGATATTGTACAACACATCACAGATATGGTATAATACACGACAGATATGGTACAATACAGGACAAATGTGGTATGATACAGTACAGATATGGTATAATACAGGACAGATCTTGTAAAATACAGCACATATATGGTATAATACAAGACAGATATTGTATAATACGGGACAGGTATTCTATAATATTTCTATCCATTGTTTGTGTCGATTACCTTGAATACGGCTGCATATAAATGTCAGACCGATATTGAACGGCAACAACAATATCGTTCTTGGTGTTAATGTAATCATTGGTATCAAAATAAGAGAAAGACTAAAATAAGAATATAAATACTGACAAGCTACATGTAATTTCATACAATTAAGAATCAATCAACAATTACCAATTACAGCCATTTCGAATCATTCCCCTATTGTAGAGGTAAAGTCCGTCTTCCGCTTTTTATATTTTTGGGGAAAAATTCCTTATTTTACATGCACCCACTCCCCCACTCTACCTCTCTCGGCATGCCCCGATAAGCCGGAGACCGATATTAGCCCTTTTGGACATGGTTGATGGGGGTTTTCTCCTATTTTAGGTATAAAGTCCGTGTTCCGCTTTTTATATTTTCGGGACAAATCCTAATTTTACATACTCCCACCCATGACTTGATTGATCTGGAGGAGCGCTTCACTTTGGCACCTCACTCGACCCAATCGGTCCACTAGGGGCCCCTCTCGCCCCTGAAGATTGCCGAACATTCCCGATGATTCTCACGAAAACCCGCGTATTAGAAATATCGGGACTACTTCCTATCCGCGGAAGCTTCTCCCCACGACCGCATCACCGCCAGACCGCATCACCGCGGAGGAATAAATTCCCAAAGGTCACGTGACCGGAAGTGACGTCGCCATGGCAACCACGTGACCTTTTGCCGGAACTATAGTGCACTTAACCTCTGTGACCTTCCCGTGACCTCCCCAATATGCAAATTGTTTAGGTCAATAGGACTTTCAATGCAGTTTATATACTACTCACCGCGTGTACACGTACCCATCTCTCTAAATTGTAGGTCGTTAATGTATCGTGTTGAAGGGCTAGCCCAGTGGCACATCATTAGTGTTTGCGCTGAAGGCCTAGACCAGCTGTGCGCTCATCAATGAATCGCATTTAAAGGCTAGTCCAGTGACAGTTTCATCAATGTATCGTGTTGAAGGGTTAGCCCAGTGGCACGTCGCTTGTGTTTGCGCTGGAAGCCTAGACCAGCTGTGCGCTCATCAATGAATCGCATCGAAAGGCTAGTCCAGTGACAGTTTCATCAATGTATCGTGTTGAAGGACCATCCAATGACACTTTTATCAATGTATGCTGATAAAAGGCTAGCCCATCGGCGGATTCGTCAATATATCGCGCTGAAGAGCTATTCGAGTGGGACGTTGTTACATGTATGTGAATATATCATACAATATTGTTATATTTGTGGAATAAAATAGGTCCAAAAAGATTTGTGCATTTCATCAATTTATTGTGCACAAGATCTTACTTCTGAACGGAAGTAGGATATGTTGGAAGGAAGATAGGTGGGAAGGATAGCCGCTAATAACACTTTTAGTCGACATTGTGACTCAAAATTGGCAGCATGGCGACAAATCTATGCAAATATTCTAGCATCATGCCGACATATACATAGGTCTGTCCCTTTCTGGACAGTAGTATTCCAGTGGGACCTGCATATGGGGTATACATATCTCGCCTAGTAGCATTTGCTAGATGCTGTGTTAAATGTGTCGATTTTAATCAACGTCACAAAACATTATTGCAAAAACTTATAAAACAGGACTATATCACCAAGCGTCTCCACTTGAAGTTTCTCAAATTTGGCGATACATATCGCATGCTGATAGCAAAATACGAGCGTAACGTGCAAGATCCATGGCGTTACATTTCGTAACTTGTGTCTAATTCCGCATAACCCGGGGCTAGGGGCTGTATGAACCCATTTACTTCAAGATCCCCATGGTGTTCATGTGAACAGTCACTATCAAAGCGTGACTGATATACATCATTCTCTAGATGACGACTTTACAACGAGTATCATATGGATTAAGAATACTGATCAGCGGTACGGATTTGGTATTTTTGGAACATCACGATGTCTTGCCGGCATCACTAAAAACTGTTGACCGGTTCTCTCTTGCGGGAAACTAGCTTATACTATGATCGTCTTTTTGAATTTGGTGCTAATGCTGTTATATGGAATATGGAAAAGGTCTTTGTATTATGAACGCGGATATTCTTTAATGGACGACGGCTGAATTATGAATGACGGACCAGACGCTTGTAAAACTTGATACATTGCGTCCTGAAACTTCAGAGCACGCCTTATCAAAGAGAATACACGTTTAAATGCCCGCTACGTTATCTGCAGGAGTTTACGGAAGTAGGCAAGAGTTCTCCATGTCAGACGACGGGGAAGAAGTATTTTTTTGTCGCTAGCAAATCATCTTTCTAGACGATATTAATTCCTCTGCGAAGCTCTACTCCGCAGCCTCTCAGAAGCCTCTTTCCGTTTCATTATCCATTATCTTTTCATATTGTTATGCAAAGTATCATATTGTGACTTCCAATAAATGAGCTTATTATATTGTTAAAGTAATGTTACAACTCCACAGAATGGCAAGTCATGCGAAAAACAAAATGCAAAATCAAACATGAAATACTTTTCATTTTTCAGAGTTGTAAACGTTATTTATTAGATTGTATATCATCTAGATGAAAGCATGCATAATGCATATACAGAAAAATACTTACTGACAATGAACTGGAACAAACACACTAAACTTGGCCAGTCCTTGAAAAAATGAGCTTTTACAACAGACATCCATAGTAGAACGTTCCCCGATACAACTGATGTGAAGATCAGAGCATATATCGTTTTGTAGCCAAACCAAGCCAAAAGCAGTGGTCCGATAACGGCCAGAGCTGCAGCACCAGCGTTTGCAGAAGCCACGGACTCCACTGAAAAATAGAGCAAATGGAGTCGTGTATTGTCCTGTTGAGTCTGTGCCTTACATGCCAGCTGTCTCTCTTTCTAAAGGCCGTGTATATTATTATACAAGGCGAGTCGTTTGATATAGAAACACAATGTTTATTCATAAAAATGAAATATTGTCATTGAAAACTAGATACAGAGAAAAAAAATCACTTCAACCTTAAGTATCAGAATGAGTTTACGTCTGAATCTTCTGTCTGCATGTGCCATTAAGGCCATCTCTACCCAAAAGGTGGGAGAGCCTTATCGGAATTGGTTATGAGGGTGAACAAATTCAACCCAGCCCATGGACTCCACTGAAAAATCAGTGTCAGTTAATTTTGAAGAAACGAAGCAGAATTAAGCCTTAGACTAGGTCATATGTAGACTAGTGCATTTGCTCAGTAAATGTACATTCAAGCTAGATTTTAGTATGCCTACAGGTCAGATTTCCTGGTCTTTTGAATCTGTTAGAAAGCACTGACAACACGTTTACGACACTGAGCCTACGTAGTGGATATACTGAGATTCATACACGCCTGATTTTGCGATCGGTAATCAGTGGCAAAATTCGCTTAAAACACAGTTCCGTACGTTTTCTAACTAAATTATTAATTTCCAGGCAAAAAATCTGAATCTAAAAAAGTCTAAAAAAAAAACGTGAGAGCAATAAATGGGAAAAATCTTATTTCGACTCTTGTCCAGTTCTCCCAAAGGGCATTCCTGAAATAGATATGCTCATTTCATCCGCGAATGTACCTACTTAGTTGTTCTTTGTTAATGGACGTAGGTCCATCAGCCTATTAGATGAGCGTACGAAATCAACTGATTCGGAAAAGAGCCGGATGTTCCCGTGTCTAATAGTGACCAACCACCTCGCTGGGGGTCTAATGTTATTGGAGCCTGCGAAATGGAGCATGCGCTGTGGGGAGGTTGAATAGTGACGCCCGGTATTGGTTGCTTTGATTGGATAAGCGTGGGCAGGTGACCTTGATCGATTGGCGGAAGGTCTTGAATTGGCAGAGTAAATCGCATCAGATTTGTAGTCTGAATTTAAATAGAACATGCCAAAGTATCCGACTAGCAATACAAGGATACTGCCGCAGCGCCTACTACATTTCCGACATTCAATCGGGTTGATCGGGGTAAAGGACCAATAGGAGAATCCACCTGCCCAAACAGTGCCTCGTCGAAGGCGACTGTCTGACAGTGGGGAAGCAGGACGGTGTGCCTTCGGCCCAAGACACTGCTGAGCGACCAGGTATACACAACCAATGCCTCTTGTTAGTGTGAGTGGTAAGGAAGGCGAACTGATTGTCTTGAAGGCAAGGGCTAGTGCCAACTAATACATCATTACACACACATTAATGTAAGAGATAATGTAAAAAAGGCCTCGGTTTAAATGATCACCAGTAGAATCCAGGTAAATACAGATGATACTTCAGAACTCAAAGATTCGCTCTGATGAAAATCGAACACACATTGTCTATGACTCCAGCCAGCTGACCATACACGACAGGCACTCTAACCACGTACGGTTAGATTGCCTCCCTGAGCAGAGTATCTGTCGTTCCCCTCTGTTTTTGCTGTTGATATTGTCAGTGTTGCATGGAATGTATGGATGTGATATATTGTTTTGCGATCATATACACTGACATAGTTTTTATTACTGTCTGATAACCGAAATGGAGATTGTTGGCCCATATTGCTGTCCGACATTCAATTGGGTTCCTTAGACCGTTAATATTCGAGAAAAGATAACTTGTAGCGGGAAACGACTCCAAGCATATCGAATATTACGTTAATGGGTAGTTGGAAATTCCATATGCCTCATCAACTAGTGTAGATTTTTTTTAACTATTTTAGCGTACATCTCTTTCCGCAGACTCCAAAGGTAACACATGGGAAAGCGGTAAGAAATGTACAGTTTCGCAAGAATCCTCCGTAATGTAGTCTGGATGTGTGGTGCGGAGTGAGTCTTTCCTTTGGAGTCATATGGTTGTTTTTTAGTCGTCAGACGTCGTCAACATTTCCCACCTCTTACATAGATTGCCAATTTATTATATGTATATGGTGGGATTCTGCTGGTGGACTTAATATCCGAGGTCCACCCTCTGTAAATGTTATTTGGCAGATATATGTATTACAGATTATTTTTTGTCCCCCGCCGCAACGCGGCCGGGGACTTTAAAATGGTTCTTGCTTCTATGTTTCCGTGCATGCACGGACATGTCCGTGCAAATACTTCGCAAGCGATAACTTCTAAATGCTTTGTCGGATTCTTGCGAAATTTGGCATCTGCATTCTTTGCGACAAGACGTCTCTTGGTATTACGTTTCAGCAAGATCCGCCTGTAGGTGGCGCCACTGGGGTCTTGCTTCTATGTGTCCGTGCATGTGCAAATACTTCGTAAGCAATAACTTCTAAATGCTTTGTCGGATTCCTCCGAAATTTGGCATCTGCATTCTTTGCGACAAGACGTCTATTGGTATTACGTTTCAGCAAGATCCGCCTGTAGGTGGCGCCACTGGGGTCTTGCTTCTATGTGTCCGTGCATGCACGGACATGTCCGTGCAAATACTTCGCAAGCGATAACTTCTAAATGCTTTGTCGGATTCCTCCGAAATTTGGCATCTGCATTCTTTGCGACAAGATGTCTCTTGGTATTTCATTTCAGCAAGATCCGCCTGTAGGTGGCGCCACTGGGTCTTGTTCCAATCTTTAGTGCATGTTCGTGCAAATACTTCGTAAGCGATAACTCCTAAATGCTTTGTCGGATTCCTCCGAAATTTGGCATCTGCATTCTTTGCGACAAGACGTCTGTTGGTATTACGTTTCAGCAAGATCCGCCTGTAGGTGGCGCCACTGGGTCTTGTTCCAATCTTCTGTGCATGTCCGTGGTTTCCATTCAAATTCTTCACAAGCGATAATTTCCAAATGCTTTGTCTAATAATGTCTAATAATTAGGCATCCCTAAATGCCTAAATGCGTTTGTCATTTGTTCTTCTTTCTTCCGCTTCTCGCTGTTTTAAATTTCATGTCGCTTTAAATGAAGGACACCATTTTCTTAAATTTGCTGTCCAGTCCTTCTATGCCACATCATATGATTTACACTAAAGCTTTTGCAGGAATCATATTTTTTTTTCAGAAGTATAATATGAAATAACTGGCAGGGGAATCCCGCAGTACCGAACCTGTGTTAGTTTTGAATTTTGTGTAGTCTTAAATGAAGGACATTTCCTTCAACTTTGCTATGAAATCATTCTATTCCACATCATATGATTTACCCTAAAGCTTTTGCATGAACCTTATTATATTTCAGAAATATAATATGAAATAACTGGCGGGGAAATCCCCGCAGTACTGGACCCCTGTTTTTAAAATTTCGTGTCGTCTTAAATGAAGGACAACATTTTCTTCAATTTTGTTATCAAATAATTGTATCTCACATCATATGATTTACCCTGAAGCTTCTGCAGGAACCATTTGTGTCCACAGTGTAACTTACTATATTAATTACAACTGAGTTCTTAAAGTTTGGGTACACACTGTGCATATGATCAATTTCCTGAATTGAATTGAATTCCACCTTGTGGTTTTTCGGACTGTGATAGATGATGGCATGCAGTTGTCAGTGTGGTTGTTTCATGTACAGGGAGCTTTCTATGGCTTTCATGTCAGCACACCTACCACTACCCTCAAGAAGAGCATGTCCCCATCCCCAGGGCGCCGAGCCGCACCCTCTATCTCCCAAACTAGCCCTCGCCCGACCCTCATATATTGTGGTTGAGCATACATGTATCCAATATATCTTGGCAGAAGCTGAAATTTGTGTGTTGTCTGCAATATTGGGATAATTGCAACCCCAAAAGATTTCAATTTATCAGGCACAGACCCATGTTTTTGTATTTGGTAAATGGATCCCTTGTCTACATGTATATATTTTTGCTTGTAATTGTTTTTCTTGCCAATCCGCTTCTGGGTGGCGCCACCTTGGGCCAAATTAAATTGCATCTCCAGACAATAACTTTTGAAAACCTTAAGCATTCTTTCCGAATTTGGTGTGGTGGTACCTTGTCTCAAGATCTGGCTTGAGAATGTTTTTCATGTTGATGGGGGAACTACCTGAAAGCTAAGTTAAGTGTTTCCAGACAATAACTTTTAAAAACCTGAACCGATTCATTCCAAATTTGGTGTGTAGGTACCTCGCCTCAATTTCTCGTTTGGCATTTTTTTTCATGCCGACCCACTTATAGGTGGTGCCACCTGGGGGTAAATTTAAAATTGTTTCCCGACAATAACTTTTTAATACTTAATAATGAACTTGGTATACATGTACCTTACCTGAAGGTTTCACTTGGTATTGTTTTTCTTGTCGATCTGCTCATAGGTGGCACCACCTGTAGGCCAAGTTAACATTTTCTGTTTCCCATGTCAAGGGATCTTGCTTCAAGATCTCGTTTGGGATTATTTTTTATGCCTATCTGCCTACACATGGTGCTACCTGAGGGCCAAGGTAAAATTGCATTTCCGGACAGTAATTGTTGGACCTTAATGGATTCTTTTAAATTTGGTTGATACCCTCAAGTTATCTTATGGGGCCATGTTAAGGATGTTTTTCCTAAGTTTTACGTTTTTACTTTCTTCACAAATTATGAATGTTTCCTTTACTAAAGATGCAAAAGGCATGCCTCCAATCGTATTCGATCGACTGTATCTAGTTGCATATGCATTCCTTGTGACAAGATGTTGATTGGTATTGCGTTTCAGAAAGATCTGCCTGTAGGTGGCACCATTAGGGTTCTTTCCGCTCTTTTCTGCTGCAAGCAATAACTTTGAAATGTTGCTCGAAATTTGGTTTCCGGGTAATAACTTGAGCACTGCTCATCAAATTCTTCCCAAATTAGGCATGCATATACATTGTACCTTGCCATGAGATGTTGCTTGGGAGTGCGTTATCCGCTTCTGCTCAGAAAGTGACGCCACCTGATGACAAAATCTGAGATTTGTTTTTGGCCAATAACTTGAGAACTGCATGCTCATCGGATTCTTCTCAAATTTAGCATGCATTTACATGTACCATGCCGGGAGATGTTGCATGGCATTGCCTTTCACTCACTTGCACTTACAGGTGGTGCCACCTGGTGGCAAAATCCCAAATTTGTCTCCGGGTAATAACATGACCTAAGATGTCGCTTGAGATTGCATTTCGCCCACTTGCGCCTATAGGTGGCGCCATCAGGTGTTAAAATCAAAATTTGTTTTCAGCTATTAACTTGAGAACTGCTCATCGGAATCTCCTCAAATTTAGCATGCATGATTGCGTTTCGCTCACTTTTACTTACAGGTGGTGCCACTTGGTGGCGAAATACCAGATTTGTTTCCGGGTAATAACTTGGGAACCGCTCGTCAGATTCTTCTTAAATCTGGTATGAATATATCGTGACATATGATGTCGCTTAGGATTGCGTTTCGCCCGCTTGTGCTTACAGGTAGCACCACCTCGTGTCGAATCTAAATTTGATTTCGCTCATCAGGTTTTCTCCAATTTGGTATGCAGGTACCATGCTATGATATGTCCCTTGAGATTGTATTTCACCTGCTTTTGCATACTGGTGGCGACACCTGGTGGAAAAAACTGAAATTTGTTTCTGGCAATAATTTGACAACTGCTCATCGGATTCTTCTCAAATTTGGTATTCATGTGTCATAAGATGTCACTTGGGATTGTGTTTCGCACACTTGTCCATACAAATCTAAATTTGGTTTCCGGGCAATAACCCCGGCTCTTCAGATTCTTCCCAAAGTTTGTATGCTGATACACCATGTCATCAAATGATCCTTGGGATTGCATTTCGCCCACTTGGACCTACAGGTGGCGACACCTGGTGGCAAATTTAAAATTTGGTTTCCGGACAATAGGTTGAGGATGCATTCAGCTTCTTGTCAAATTTGGTTTTCCTAATATGCCTTGAGATGTCACTTGGGGTCGCTTCTCGGTTACATACATGTAATTTCCATGCTTCATTGCATGGAAGCTAATTTACAGAAGCAAAAAATGTTCAGTCAACCGTTCTAAGTTGATTTTAAAACTTGGGAAGGCAGAATTAAGACCCTCTACATCCAACGCCTATGAAGTATAGCAGTTGCCTCCCTCATGTATATCCCCTCGAGACCAACAATGCTAAAAAATATTGCTGCCATTTCGGCGGGGGACTTGGCATCCTCTGGCTGCTTGTCTGAGTAATCTTGAATTATACTTATTTGAGCGGATCTGTTAAGCCGGTGCTAGGGGCCGTCTACTTACTCCATAGTTGCCAAATCAAAAGTCGACCCCATGCATAGGTCCATCATGACGACCAAACCTCACTTTGAAGAGGGTTTACCACCCCTAGATGCTTTGAAAAATGCGTTCAAAATGCACAAACAACGGTTCCAGGACCCATTTCTGTTACAGCATACTGGACTGTTCGAAGACGCTTAGAACCCAAGTAAACGACCGATCGGGGCCAACGATGATGATGACACACAAACAATGTAATCACCATCATTAACATATCCTTCGCACATCACAGGTGTATGTCAACACCCCCGTAGTCTACACCACGAAGCTTCAAGACGATACTCTGCACGACTCATTTGGAGCAGCCCACCTATGGCCCAAAACTCCAGGCCTTTCTTTTGAGTGTGACGGCACAGGCTACTTTCAAACAACGGCCACAAGACCCCACTAATCATAACCTACACTGTAGATCGATTGCATCCCACACTTTATACTTTGCTCCACAACAATTTTACTACAACCACCCTCAAACACCCTTTGTCCAACTGCGCATGCTCGGATTTACATTATTCCTGGTAAAACACACCCCATTTCTAACTCTACCTCAAGAATGCTCATGGTGACACCTTACATGCCCAATTTCGACATCTGATGGCTTTTCTATACCCTAAAACGTCCACCCCAAACCTTGCCAACTATTCGCTTGCGCACTATGACAGAGGAAGTCAACCAACCCTTCCCGTCGTACTCTACAGCGTCAGCCAAATCGATCAAATGTTCCCACTCTATACTTTGTGCCAGAAAAAATGACAAAATCTACCACAAATCTCTAACCTGAAACCTCACTTTTTCTACTATTTTTCGACTGCACATACAGGCTGACATCATTTCCGATAAAAACACAGCAGTCGAAGTGAACGCTTTAAGAAGGCACCGAGCACGATCACTTCGGACCACAGATGGCTCACCTATATCTCAAAACGTCCACCGCAGGCAGCCCTGACGAGTACGCATGCACGCCATGCCATTAACAGCTAAATTCAACCGACGACCCCGGGACCCCGCCAACCATACGCTACGTCAGCCAAATTTATCAAATATCCATACTCTATACTTTTCTCCACAAGAAACAATCCATGCAATGATGTAGAGTCCGTCTTTCCGGATCCCTTACCGACAAATTTGACTTGCCGCGAATGAATGTTTACTGCGTATTATGAGGCGAACATTTTGTGACTGTTGCCAATAGTTACCTTTGACATGAAGTCAATATTCTAGGCATTTTTACATCAGGGATATTATTAACATGGAAATAAGGCTGCCGCGAAGTTTTGCGACGAATTTGCTAAGAATGTCACTGTAAGCGCCCAGCAAGCTCGATGAGAACATCTGGGTAAACATGCGGCAAACTTGTTGCGAACATCGTGTTAGGTCACGTTCCAGTTTATTTATTGCTGTCAAATTGTCAAGATAATTGTTATTTGTGTTCAAATGCCAAATTTGTGGCTACCTCTCAGGAGAAGAATAAATAATAAAGCTCAGTGATATGGATCTGATAGATTTGAAGCATCATGATGTCTTGCCGATATCATTAAATACTGCTGACCGCTTCTCTCTTGAAGGAAACTATAACTTATGTTAATTTATACAATGACTGATTTTGTTTGAATTTGGTGCTAATGCTGTTATGTGAATTAGGTGTTTGGATTATTGACGCGGAAATTCTTTAATGGGCGACAGTTGAATATTGAATGACTGATTATGGGCTTGTATGTACTTACACATGAATTCATTTTTTTAATTATTTTTATTATTCTAATCTATTTTATACTTATCCTTCAGAACTTGAGAAATGATAAAATCGGAATTGCACACATTTATTCAAAAACCAAAGCACTGTGTGCGGGTTTTTTTTGAAAATGCATATATATATATACTGTCTCGGCCACAATGGTGAATCCATTGGTAAACAAATCAAAACTTTGAGGGAAAAGTGTAGTTTTGGCGAATCAGATTAATTCTTGAGTTTCGTTAATATATGAAGGATTACCTGTTATCTTGAGCTTTGGTTGATAATCTACATGTATTGACATTCGAAGACTTTGCCATTTCATATCAACTATAGTTCAATGCGAATGAAAACTATTTTTTTTTCTCACAAGAACGTGGCGATAGTAACCGTGTCGAATTAGAAATTATTTATGACCCTATCATAGTCACTCAATGTCACGTGGTGTGCTGGATTTCTGTCCTTGGACGTCACTTTTTGACTTAAAACACCACGGTACGTTTTCCCCAATATTTGGGAACATGAACATCAATCAAGTAAAGTTTTTATTCTGTAGCAAAAGAAGCCTCATATAAATTTAGGAGAATGGCGTGAACAACCCTTAACATAAATAGTCGACCAGGGTGCCCGAATATGTATTATCGGCGTGTGTTGGGGGGAGAATTGTGGGATTTAAAAGCTGATGTCTGACCTTAAAACTTGGTTTTCACCAAAATGACTCCCGGGTCAAAAAACCATAACCCATAAATCCATACAACACAGACCGAAGGCTGTGTTTCTGAATTTCTTTACAATACCAGGATTATATTTTATGCAACAACCCCTTGTTTAATAGCATACAATGGTGATGTACGCAAGCAAGTTAGGTTTAACGGGGAAACGCCGCATACCAAGGAATGTCGAATGACTACGATGTGGTTGCATACAATGTTTAAAGTCGGAAAAAAGTTCATGGAAAGTTTTTGGAAAAGGGTTCGCTCTTCATTCGAATTGATCTTCTCTTGAATTTGCGTATATTAATGATAGTTCATCTGGAATGGCCCAATATTCGAATTCCAACACAGGTAGATTCTCATCCAAAGCTCAGGGAAACAGATAATCATCGAAAGAAATACTTGACAATCAATCTGATTTGCTTAGCTTAGCTGTATCATTCAACAAATCCAGAGAAATGAGAAAACACGCTGAGGAAAGATACAATTTCGGTAACATTCTCTTAACAGAGAGACAAAACGCAAGCGTCTAGTCCGTCATTTAATATTAAGCTGTCGTCCATTAAAGAATTTCTACATCCTTAATCCAAAGACCTAATTCAAATAGCAGCATTAGCACCAAATTTAAAAAAACAATTATAGTATACATAAACATAAGCTAGTTTTCCGCTAGGGGGCAGCGATCAACAGTTTTCATTGATGCCGGCAAGACACTATTATGTTCCAAAAATATCGAATCAGTACCTCTAATCTATATTCTTTAGTCATATGATTTTCGTTGTTTGATCGTTATCTAGAGACTGATGCATCTCAGTCAAGATTTGATTGCGTGTCTTCATTTGAGCACAATGAGGATATTGAAGTGCATGGGTTCATATACGCCCCCTGGGTTAAGCAAGTTTCTGCAATAATGTTAATATGTAAAGGATTTAGTCTCGGAAGGAAATATTTTTCTTCTAACTTGCTCAAATCACTGTACAATATACAAGCAAAGAGCGTTTCATTATATTTGGCAATTGTTAGTAACATCAAGTTAAATCATTCTAGTGTTGGATCAGGTTGAGGAAGAAAGAAGACATCAAATAATTTATCAATGAAAAATGCTCCAATATCGTTTACAAACTTATTCTAAGTGATATTAAACTAAGTCCTTTTCGCACCCGGCTGAGATTGAAGGGGGCTACAAATCTACTTGCGCAAAATTTCTCAATTGGTGTGGACAACGGAAAAAAATAAAAAATAATAGTCTAATATGTACGAAAAGTACCCAAACTGGGAACTTTTTGTGCACAGTCACCGTACCAAAACTGACCGTGCACAGTAGTGGGCACAATATATACATTAATGTATGGTGTTCTATTTGGGCCAATTTGATCTCGCGCGTCGACTTGCAAAAGGGCGACGCGCGACGCGCGACGGAGAGGGCGACGTCGCCTTTCAAAACGCGACGTCGCCCTTTTCCGTCGCGCGTCGCGCGTCGCCTTTTGCAATGTTAAAGAGATAGGCCAAAACTTATGGTGTCTTATTTGGGCCAATTGCCCTATCTCCTAACATTGTAAAAGGCGACGCGCGACGCGCGACGGAGAGGGCGACGTCGCCTTTCAAAACGCGACGTCGCCCTTTCGCGTCGCGCGTCGCGCCTTTCGGACATTCGCGTCGCGCGTCGGACATTCGCGTCGCGCGTCGCCCTTTTAAAAAGGGCGACACGCGACGGACATTCGCGTCGCGCGTCGCCCTTTTAAAAGGGCGACGGACGACGGACGACGGACATTCGCGTCGCGCGTCGCCCTTTTGGTTTACAAAAGTGCGCATGTCTGGGGGGAGCATCAATCAAATTATCAATTGAAGTTTGCCACTATAGGTTGTACAAACGTATTATATAAAATTCACAATCTTTGTTAACTTTCTCCTTTTATGTGAAGGTGTATCTGTGTTTGTACTTTGATGTGTTGAATTATAGTATATTTCACCGTACTGTATGGTATGCTATTGTTTAGAATTGTATTGTTTTGTAATGTATTGAGTTGTAATATGTTGAATTGTAATATATTGTATTGTAATGTATGGTATTATTTTGCATTTTATTGTATTGTATCGTATCATATAGTCTTGTTCTGTCTCGTATTGTTTCGTTGTATTGTGATTTGGGGTGTTAATTTCGAACGAAAAAAAAATGTTCACATCTGCGATTTCCGAACCTTGTAGCTTCTGACCGGTGTTGGTAATTTGCTGAGAATTTACTGCAACAAAGCAAGAATGGCAAGATATTTAACATACATTGAGACTATGTACCACATACTTTAATTGTTTCGCTGTCAGATATGTTATATTGCTGATTAATTTTCGAACACTGGTACCTGTGTTCCACAAAATCCACACCCCTCCATCGCGAGGACAATACGCATCTATTAGCTTGTCAATGTGTTCATATTTCGTCGGGCTAATACGTAAAATAAATTCAAGTTTCCAATAATGAACCAAAAGCTTATGTAAATAACAGTTTTGCAGGAGTAACAGTAACGACTGGAACACAGAGAAAAACTAATTAACAGCTTGTGTAGCTCAAAGGAAATGTGGGATCTTAATGTTTTCCGGCCGAAAACGAAAGTTACTGTTTTTCGGCAGAAAACGAAAGTTACTGTTTTTCGGCCGAAAACGAAAGTTAAATGACCCCACACCTCACCTTTACTTTGACAGCATATCATGCATATAGTCACTTGTCTGAAATGGCAGAAAACAAAGCCTTACTATTAAAAAGGGTTGTATGATTCGAGATAAAATGCAACGTGGCGCGTTTTAACAGGTCTCCAGAATGTAAGATCTCACAGTTCCATTGAACTACACACGCGATTAATTATTTTCCCTCTGTTTTCCAGTCGTTACTGTTAATCCTGCATAATAGTTACTTACATACGCTTTTGTTCATTAGTGGAAACTTGAATTTAATTGACGTATTAGTCCGGCGAAATAGTAACACATTGACAAGCGAATTGTCCTCTCGATTGAGGGGTGTGGATTTTGTGGAATACAGGTACCAGTGTTCGAAAATTGATCAGCAAAAAAAAGCATTTCAGACAGCGAAACAAATATATTATGTTGTACATAGTCTCATTGCATGCAAAATATCTTGTCATTTTTGCTATCACCAACATAATTACCAACACCGGTCAGTCAGGAGCTACAAGAATCGAAAATCACAGCTGTGAACATTATAGTAATACATGCTCCCCCCAGACATGCGCACTTTTGTAAACCAAAAGGGCGACGCGCGACGCGAATGTCCGTCGTCCGTCGTCCGTCGTCCGTCGCCCTTTTAAAAGGGCGACGCGCGACGCGAATGTCCGTCGCGCGTCGCGCGTCGCAAAAGGGCGACGTCGCGTTTTGAAAGGCGACGTCGCCCTCTCCGTCGCGCGTCGCGCGTCGCCTTTTACAATGTTAGGAGATAGGGCAATTGGCCCAAATAAGACACCATATGTTTTGGCCTATCTCTTTAACATTGCAAAAGGCGACGCGCGACGGAAAAGGGCGACGTCGCGTTTTGAAAGGCGACGTCGCCCTCTCCGTCGCGCGTCGCGCGTCGCCCTTTTGCAAGTCGACGCGCGAGATCAAATTGGCCCAAATAGAACACCATATTAATGCGTGCTTTTTCTACACAAAATAATCAGTACAAGATGTGTACAAAATATGCATAGGAATGTGCACACATGTGTAAAATATAACACGAATTTATAGTCCCTTATCACTGAACAGTTATGGGAAGACACTATATTGGAAAGGCGAAATATGGGCTATATAGACATATTTAGCGTCCTTTCTATCATTTTTAACCAACATCCACATTGTGGTGCACGGAAATGAGGATGTGTACATACCTTCTGATTGGGTGAAATTGAATGTATATTTCAGCGGTACCGCGTAAACATTGAAGGGGAACGCAATTCCTTCAAGCATACTGCAAATCAAACTCAATCCAAAACCAACCAGCTTAGCTGCATGTTCGACAGCCTGTGTCATGTTGAATTAAATGAGTGCAATGATAGTTCCTGTTGTCAAAATACTGTTTGAGGTAAAATGCCCAGGGGTAGTAACAGGCATTCACTCAAGCATGTACCCGGTGTCTACTACGATAAGCTATGCACGAGAGATATCTTATATAGCGCAATATTTTCAGCTTCAACTAATCCATAGAATTTTGATAAATAATTCATCTCTAAAGAAATTGTGACTCGGATAAATGAATATTCTGCACAAATAGCACAAAAAATTTGTTCAGTTCTTTTTACGTTTGTAAAATTTATTTGGAAAAACTCTCAGCGTGCGACAGAAGAGTTGAATATGTCACGATATAATATTGCCTTATATTTACTGATGTAATTCGCAGGCATATGTTCAGAGATTAGCTGAGTGCTATGATCTTGGCAGTAAATACTTTCATATACAACTGCAGGTCTTGAAAATATTTTTACCCCTGGCGTTGTAGGTGACAATATCACAGGGGATCTTTAAATAAACGTCAAGGGTTTGTCCGAGGTTTATAACGAGAGATCCTGAAGGATCTTGGCGCCACCAGTGTCCGATAATTGTAAGCTAATGATAAGAGGATCTTTTTGTCCATTTTTACTAAGAACGAACGATTGATTTGTAATGTTGTTTACAGAATTTCGAATCTGAGCGAAAAAGATCGAAAAAGTGACACTGAAAAACACCAAGATATAATCTTTCTAAGTTTCAGGAGTTTCAAGATTTCTAGAAACTGTACTTATGTCGGTTGTTACAGTACAAGAGAAATGAGCAAAGTTAGTCTGATCCTTCGTCTTCGTTTTGTAGCATTTTTTTTAATTTTTTTATATTTTTTTTGCATTTGTCATCATTGGGTGCTGGAGGCGAAGACAAATCTCTTTGACACTTTGGCATGAGCTATGAAACATACTTAAGATTTTATAATTAGGAAGGAATGCTAATTCTGTTCTGTTTACTGGGCTAGTTTGAGATATCTCTTTTAACCCTATCTGGCCTGGGGAGGCCATTATGGCCCCCCTACCAAACTTTCTGCACTAGCTCCGGAACGACGAAAAATGGAGTGCTGAAACTCCGGGAATTTATAGTTTATCATATTGGGGTCATTTTGAGTCCATTGGCATAACCCCCTGAGCAGAGGATCATGGGTAAATTCAAGATGGCGGCCACATGGGGTACCAGAAAAGTGATGTTTTTGTCATATTTCTTCAAAATTTCTGCTTTTCCGGGATGAAAAGTGGGCAAAAACTATTTTATTTCACATCACATTAATATTTACTAATTTATCATGCAGTTTTTGCGGAGAAATTGCATAAATAAAAAAATCGGAAAATCCGACCGACAAATGACCAAAAAATGCCGTTTTTGAAAATGACGTCACTGTGACGTCATCAAAGCGGCCATCTTGGATGTTTTTACATTTTCTGGTAGAGCTTGACCCAAGGGTATAGTGTGGTAAGTTTCAGCCCCCTAGCTCAAGGTATAAGAAAAATAATTAGGGGGGGCCATTTCGGCCGCCCCCCCCAGGACTGGACAGGTCCCAAAAAGCCCAGGCCAGATAGGGTTAAGATACCAAGCTCGAAAATAGAAAGATGGTACAATACTTAATACTGAAAGGATCCGTTCCGCGCAATAATGTTGAAACTTCGAAAGTGTCTGAATCCTGATTATCTCCCCTGGATCGAAACATGCAGTAGTCTACTGTTGTGACGTTGTGTCACAAGAGTGGCGTCCCTTCATGTAGCCGACCCGCCGGCAGACGAAAGGGTGGGGCAGTTCACTTGCAACTGCATGGACTAAAGAAACTGATTTAAAATTTGAAGAAATACATTTTAATTCCGAAATATTTGAACTCCTTGATATGGAAGGTGAAGGTATGGACATTCTCTATAGTCAATATATAGAATATGCCCCACCGTTTGATCCGTCGACTCTTGTGATTTAACGTCACAACTCGGGAATACTGGTATTAATTTGAAGCGTAACTTGGATTTTCGAATCGGACCAAAAAAGGTATCTTGTACAACTAGGCCTCATGTGGGAATTGTGTACCAAATTTCAGAAAGATCCATGAAATACTTCCTGGGAATTCACGATAACAATATTTCAAGAGGAAATTCAAGATGGCCACCTGGCGGCCATATTGGAATAGGACAAAAAAAGGTATCTTGCACAACTGGGCCACAAGGGAACCCGTGTACCAAATTTGAGGAAGATCCATGCAGTACTTCTTGAGAAATCACGATAACAAAGTTTCATTGGGAAATCCAAGATGGGTGCCTGATGGCCATATTGGATTTGAGAATCGGAACAGAAAAGGTATCTTGCACAACCAGAAAACAAGGGGAACCTGTGTACCAAGTTTGACAAAGATCCATGCCGTAGTTTCTGAGAAATCGCAATAACAAAGTTTCATGGGGAAATCCAAGATGGCCGCCTGATGGACATATTGGATTTTGGAATCGGAGCAGAAAAGGTATCTTGCACAACTAGACCTAAACGGGAACCTGTGTACCAAATTTGTGAAAGATCAATGCAGTAGTTCCTGAGAAATCGCGATAACAAGGTTTCATGGCGAAATCCAAGACGGCTGCCTAGTGGCCATATTGGATTTTCGAATCAGACCAGAAAAGGTATCTTGCACAACTAGGCCTCAACGGAACCTGTGTACCAAATTTGTGAAAGATCAATGCAGTAGTTCCTGAGAAATCGCGATAACAAGGTTTCATGGCGAAATCCAAGATGGCTGCCTGGTGGCCATATTGGATTTTCGAATCGGACCAGAAAGGGTATCTTGCACAACTAGACTCCAAGGGGAACCTGTGTATCAAATTTGAGAAAAATATATCTTGCACAACTAGACCCTAAGGGGAACCTGTGTACCAAATTTGAGAAAGATCCTTGCGGTACTTCCCGAAAAATGACGATAACAAAGTTTCATGGGGAAATCCAAGATGGCTGCCTGGTGGCCATATTGGATTTTCAAATCGGACCAGAAAAAGTATCTTGCACAACTAGACCCCAAGGGGAATCTGTGTATCAAATTTGAGAAAGATCCATGCAGTACTTCCTGAAAAATGACGATAACAATGTTTCATGGGGAAATCCAAGATGGCTGCCTGGTGGCCATATTGGATTTTCGAATCGGACCAGAAAGGGTATCTTGCACAACTAGACTCCAAGGGGAACCTGTGTACCAAAGTTGAGAAGGATCCATGCAGTTGTTCCTGAGAAATCGCGATAACAATGTTTCATGAGGAAATCCAAGATGGCTGCCTGGTGGCCATACTGGATATTCGAATCAGACCAGAAAAGGTATCTTGCACAACTAGACCTCAAGGGGAACCTGTGTATCAAATTTGAGGAAGATCCATGCAGTACTTCTTGAGAAATCACGATAACAAAGTTTCATTGGGAAATCCAAGATGGGTGCCTGATGGCCATATTGGATTTGAGAATCGGAACAGAAAAGGTATCTTGCACAACCAGAAAACAAGGGGAACCTGTGTACCAAGTTTGACAAAGATCCATGCCGTAGTTTCTGAGAAATCGCAATAACAAAGTTTCATGGGGAAATCCAAGATGGCCGCCTGATGGACATATTGGATTTTCGAATCAGACCAGAAAAGGTATCTTGCACAACTGGACCACAAGGCAACCTGTGTACCAAATTTGAGAAAGATCCATCCTGAGAAATGACGATAACAAAGTTTCATAAGGAAGTCCAAGATGGCTGCCTGGTGGCCATATTGGATTTTCGAATCGGACCAGAAAAGGTATCTTGCACAACTAGACCCCAAGGGAAACCTGTGTACCAAATTTGAGAAATATTCATGCAGTAGTTCCTGAGAAATCACGATAACAAGGTTTCATGAGGAAATCCAAGATTTTCGATTCGGTACAACTAGACCCTAAGGGGAACCTGTGTACCAAATTTGAGACAGATCCATGCAGTAGTTCCTGAGAAATCGAGATAACAAGGTTTCATGGATGGCTGCTTTGTGGCCATATCGGATTTCCGAATTGAACCAGAAAATGTATCTTGCACAACTAGACACCAAGGGGAACCTGTTTACCAAATTTGAGAAAGATCCATGCAGTAGTTCCTGAGAAATCGTGATAACTAGTTTAATGGGGAAATCCAAGATGGCTACCTGGTTGCCATATTGGATTTTCGATTCGGACCGAAAAATATATCTTGCACAACTAGACCCTAAGGGGAACCTGTGTACCAAATTTGAGAAAGATCCTTGCGGTACTTCCCGAAAAATGACGATAACAAAGTTTCATGGGGAAATCCAAGATGGCTGCCTGGTGGCCATATTGGATTTTCAAATCGGACCAGAAAAAGTATCTTGCACAACTAGACCCCAAGGGGAATCTGTGTATCAAATTTGAGAAAGATCCATGCAGTACTTCCTGAAAAATGACGATAACAATGTTTCATGGGGAAATCCAAGATGGCTGCCTGGTGGCCATATTGGATTTTCGAATCAGACCAGAAAAGGTATCTTGCACAACTAGACCTAAACGGGAACCTGTGTACCAAATTTGTGAAAGATCAATGCAGTAGTTCCTGAGAAATCGCGATAACAAGGTTTCATGGCGAAATCCAAGACGGCTGCCTAGTGGCCATATTGGATTTTCGAATCAGACCAGAAAAGGTATCTTGCACAACTAGGCCTCAACGGAACCTGTGTACCAAATTTGTGAAAGATCAATGCAGTAGTTCCTGAGAAATCGCGATAACAAGGTTTCATGGCGAAATCCAAGATGGCTGCCTAGTGGCCATATTGGATTTTCGAATCGGACCAGATAAGGTATCTGGCACAACTAGACCCCAAGGGGAACCTGTGTACCAAATTTGAGAAAGATCCATGCAGTAGTTCTTAGAAATCGCGATAACAAGGTTTCATGGGGAAATCCAAGATGGCTGCCTGGTGGCCATATTGGATTTTCGAATCGGACTAGAAAAGGTATCTTGCACAACTAGACCTCAAGGGGAACCTGTGTATCAAATTTGAAAAGATCAATGCAGTAGTTCCTGAGAAATCGCGCTAACAAGGTTTCATGGGGAAATCCAAGATGGCTGCCTGGTGGCCATATTGGATTTTCGAATCGGACCAGAAAGGGTATCTTGCACAACTAGACTCCAAGGGGAACCTGTGTACCAAAGTTGAGAAGGATCCATGCAGTTGTTCCTGAGAAATCGCGATAACAATGTTTCATGAGGAAATCCAAGATGGCTGCCTGGTGGCCATACTGGATATTCGAATCAGACCAGAAAAGGTATCTTGCACAACTAGACCTCAAGGGGAACCTGTGTATCAAATTTGAGAAAGATCAATGCAGTAGTTCCTGAGAAATCGCGATAAAAGGTTTCATGGGGAAATCCAAGATGGCCATCTGGTGATGGTGGGCTAAAAATAAACAGATAATTTGAACTATTGCAGTAAATCGCTGAATATATCGGAAGGGCATGTTAAATGTGTCATTGACTACTACTACTACATTCAGTCCCTCGTTAACGCTATTCATCCTGAGGTACTCCCTCTCGTCCAGTTGAACATTTGGATAAATTTACCATAGATGTACAGATTCACATTCCTACAATATTAGTTTTTTTTGCCCTGTAATTACCAAGGAAACGAGATGTTTTATCAAAATGCTCTAGGGTGCCAGGTGGGTGCCATAGATATCAAAACCAATAAAACCTGTTGTGGGACCTTTAGCGCAAGGTTCGACCCAAAACCCTTATTTGGCAGCCGGACTAATAGGTAAATTCAAATAGCGGCCTTGGTGCCGATTTTCTTCCATGTTTGCCTTCCTCTGCCTAGTAAAGAGTAGTTTTTCTGACCAAAGCTGCTTTATTCTTACACAAAATAGTCGCGATTGATCGCGAAGTTTTGCGGGGAGAATTGCATGTGAAACTGCACTCCAAAAACCGATATAATATAGCCGATATATATTTTAGGCCATATCTGCCATAATTCATTGTGTTGGACCGCTAATAATGCATTGAAACTGTTGCACGTGTTGTGGATCCGAAATTTGCGACGGTGTACCTTGGTATTGAGGTGACATGTCACCCCACACTTCAAATCTAAGCTGCCCGAGGTCGAAACGGTCACCTATATATTTGCTCCCATAAACAATATTGCGATGGCAACAGGTAAATTATCAAGATCAATGCGGCATCAGGGTTCAATGTGACGTGATTAATGCACTGTTTTAATCTGTGTTAAGGCCCAACTCAAAGTGGAATGTTGGTGATTTACAGTAACAGTTGTACTCCCAGTCTTGAAAAGGATGTGACGACATCTCAATAATCTACCATACATACCTGAAACTTCATAATATCTATATTTTTGGGGTCTTCTGACTGAATATATATGAATACATTTATGGACTAATTCTATGAAGACTGATTTTGGATTTTCATCAACTATGTCGCATTATGTTTCTAATTCGGATATTCAAATATTCAAGAAGGTTGTTGATTAGCAAAATATGATGCCTTGAGATGCCCAGTTAACCCTTTTTTATTCTGTGTGTGTTTTTTTCTGTTACCGCATACTGGACTGTCCGAAGAGGCTTATGACCTAAAGAAACGACCGATCGGGGTCAACAAGGATCCAAAAATTGCGGCTTCTGATTGGACAAGTGCAGCCAACGATGATGATGGCACACAAACAATGTAACCCAACATTAACATATCCTGCGCACATCACAGGTGTACTTCAACACCCCCGTAATCTACACAACGAAGCTGCAAGACAATACTCTGCACGACTCATTTGGGGCAGCCCACCTATGTCCCAAAACCCCAGGCCTTTCTATAGAGTGTTACGTCACAAGCTATTTTCAAACGAAGGCCCCAAGACCCCACTAATCATCACCTACAGTGTAGCTCTGATCCATCGCATCCTACGCTTTATTCTTTGCTATAAAAAGATTACCACAACCACCCTCAAACACCCTATGTCCAACTGCGCATGCTCGTATTTACATTATTCCTCGTAAAACACACCCCAGTGTAACTCTACCTCAAGAATGTTACATGGCGACACCACACATGCCCCATTTCGACATCTGATGGCTTTTATATACCCTAAAACATCCACCTCAGATGTTGCCAACTATTGCTCTTGCGCAGCATGTTTTTACCAGAGGAAGTCAACCAACCCCTCCCGTCGTACTGTACACAGAATCAAAAATCCTTAAAAATTTAAGGAATATTCCCCGACTATTACACCAGCGGAATATTCCTCAACATAATTAAGGAATATTCCTTACCATGTTAAGGAAATTTCAAAACATGCTACGGAATAATCCTTATTGAATTTTAAGGAATATTCCGCTGGTGTAATATTCGGGGAATATTCCTTAAATTTTAAGAATTTTTTTTTCAGTGTACAGCGTCAGGCAAATCGATCAAACGTTCCCACTCAATACTTTGTGCCACAATAAAATGACAAAATCTACCACAAATCTCCAACCCGAAACCTAACTTTTTCTACTATTTTTTGACTGCACATATAGACTGACCTCATTTCCGGTAAAAACACGGCTGTCGGAGTGAACTCTTCAAGACGGCACCCAGCACGATCACGTCGGACCACGGATGGCTCACCTATATCTCAAGTCGTCCACCGCAGGCAGCCCTGACGAGTACGCATGCACGCCATGCCATTAACAGCGAAATTCAACCGACGACCCCGGGAACCCGCCAACCATACGCTATAACGTCAGCCAAATTTATCAAATATCGATACTTTTCTCCACAAGCAAAAATCTATGCATTGATGTAGAGTCCGTCTTTCCGGATCCCTTACCGACAAATATGACTTGTCGCGAATGAATGTTTACTGCGTATATGAGGCGAACATTTTGTGACTGTTGCCAATAGTTACTTTTGACATGAAGTCAATATTCTAGGCATTTTCACATCAGGGTTATTATTAACATGCAAATGAGGCTGCCGCGAATTGTTGCGACGAATTTGCTGAGAATGTCACAATAAGCGCCAAGCAAGCTCGATGAGAACATCTGGATAAACATGCGGCAAACTTGTTGCGAATATCGTGTTAGGTCACATTCCAGTTTAATTTATTGCTGTCAAATTGGCAAGATAATTGTTATTTGTGTTCAAATGCCAAATTTGTGGCTACATCTCAGGAGAAGAATAAATAATAAAGATCAGTGATATGGATTTGATAGATTTGAAGCATCATGATGTCTTGCCGCTATCATTGAAAACTGCTGATCGCTTCCCTCTTGAACGAAAGTATAGCTTTTTATACAATGACTGATTTTCTTTGAATTTGGCGCTAATGCTGTTATGTGAACTAGGTACAGCTATTTAGTCTACGATTTTTCTCACCGGTATGACTGGCAGAAAACTAGGAATGGCACATGCTTGGTGCAAAATATGTAAAGGATTTAGTCTAAAGGAAATAATTTTTTTCTTCTGACTTGTTCAAAACACGGTACGATATACAAGCAAACAGTATTTTATTATACGATCCTGATGATGGCATAAATTATAGCCTAAATATAGTATCATATCACGTACCACCATGACTTCAATCTTCGGAGTTACATTTATCTTAATTTGTGGTTTATTATATTTGGCAATTGTTAGTAACATAAAATTAAATCCTTCTATTGTTGGATCAGGCAAGCAACTGAAAGCGTTGAGAAAGAAAGAAGACATCAAGGAACTTATCAATGATAAATGCTCCAAAATCGTTTACAAACTTATTCTAAGTGATATTAAACTAACTCCATTCAGCACCCGACTGGTATTGCAGAACGACCTAAAAAGGGGAAGGAAATCTACTGGCGCAAACCTTTCCATTTGATGTGGACAACGACAACAAAAAAACACAACTACACTCTCAAAACTAATATGTACGAAAAGTACCCAAACTGGGAACTTTTTGTGTACAGTCACTGTACCAAAAATTATCATGCACAGTGAAGTGTACAATATATACATATTAAGCGGTGGCCGAAGGGTATGAAAATAGCCGTGTTGGAGCTAGGGGAGCCACTAATGGTCCAATGGGGTCGAGTCAGGTATCAAAGTGAAGCATTCGTGAAGGGGCATCTAAGGGGCTGGGTGTGGGGTTGAACTATCGGCATTCTGCGCATGCGCGGTGGCCGAAGGGTATGAAAATAGCCGTTTTGGAGCTAGGGGAGCTACTAATGGTCCAATGGGGTCGAGTGAGGTATCAAAGTGAAGCATTCGTGAAGGGGCATCCAGTCATGGGTGGATGCATGTAAAAAAAATTCTGAAAAAAAAAAACGGAACACGGACTTTATCAAAAAATCCGGGAAAATGCCTATATGGGGTATGGGGGGTATATAGGTCGCCGGGCTTAACGGGGCTTGCCTATCAATAGAGTTATCTCCCCCTAGTTCCAGGGTGGGTGTATGTAAAAATTTTCCTGAAAAAATACGGAACACGGACTTTATCCTAAATTACGGAAAATGCCTATATAGGGTATGGGGGGTATAGGACCATCCTGGGAAACCTACTTCTATACATTTGCGGTAGGGTTGTTTGGATTTGTTTTCACGTCTCTGTCATTTTAGAACACGATAGGAAGTGTCCCGGAGCGAATCTGTGAAATTTTTGAAAAAAGTCACCGAGACCCATATAGACCCATATAGTCCCATACTGGGGGTATAGGATCAATGTTTGTCCCCCTGGGAAACGTACTTCTATACATTTGCGGTAGAGTTGTTTGGATTTGTTTTTCACGTCTCGTCATTTAGAACATGATAGGAAGTGTCCCGGAGCGAAACGGTGAAATTTTGAAAAAAGTCACCGAGACCCATATAGACCCATATAGTTCCATACTGGGGGTATAGGACCAATGTTTGTCCCCCTGGGAAACCTACTTCTAGACATTTGCGGTAGGGTTGTTTGGATTTGTTTTTCACGTCTCGTCATTTAGAACATGATAGGAAGTGTCCCGGAGCGAAACGGTGAAATTTTTGAAAAAAGTCACCGCGGCCTGGGTAGGCCCATAGGCCCATACTGCATGGCTATGGGTGTATAGGTCCATACGGGGTGGACATGTTGGAGTCTATGTGGGCCACTAACGGTCCGATGGGGTCGAGTGAGGTCTTATTGTGAAGCTCTTATGCAGGAGCACTTGACTACACTAATGGTTCGTACGTTGTCAATAGTCTGCGCATGCGCAGCCTGGCCGTAGTATAGAAAGCAGCCATTTTTGGGGGTGTGTGGGGGTGTGTTTGGGTTAGAGATGCACCGCTATGGGTCCGAATGGGTCGTGGAAGGTGTCAAAGTGAAGCTTGTGTGGGGTAGAGTCAGAATGGCGTGGTTTTAAATGCAAGTCGCGTCAATCTGCGCATGCGCAGTTGGTTGTAGTAAGTAAAGTAGCCATTTTGGGGCAGTGAAGGAAGGTATTTGGTGTAGAGAGGGACCATCCCTGGTCCGAATGCGTCGTATGAGGTGTCATCTTGTAGCAACGTCCGCCAACGCCAAGCTTAACGCTTCAACGCCTTGGTGAAATAGCTCAGAAGTTCTGATTTCTAGATATTCCATGGAATTGTCACAAATTCTTCGAAATGCAGTGACGCCCGTCGACGCCCGTCGTTACGCCTTAACGCTCTAACATAACGCCTTGACGCCATGATATAGACCGGAGAGAGAACAACAACAACAACAACAACGATGACATATGAGAGAACAACAACAACAAGAAGTTTTTTCATATAGTTTATTTTCCCCAATGTTACAGCATACCCAGGCTGGGGGAGCTGCCCTGGGTATGTTTAGTATGTTCACAGCAAAACAAATTGAAATATCAAACACCATGTTTTATTATTTAACGCACCGTCACATTAGGTACAAGTGTTTACTGAGCTCAAGTCAACGATCAGCATGTAGACAGAGAGTATGTGCGGCATCTTATGGTATTCATCGGTGCGCGGGTGACGCATTCAACCGATGGCGGTGGTCGGTTAGCTTGGTAAGGAAAAACGTGACATTGGTTACCCTGTCTACCACCCATTGTATGTTGGGGCGTTGACGATGTGCCCATCTCAAGGGTTCCACGGTGTCCAGTATCTCCAGCATCGTCTCTAGTGACCTCCGGTTAATGATGGTGAACGGCTGGTCAGACACATAGATATTATTGCCGGGATAATAATACCGTAACTGGCCGGTCTTTTTGTGACGTAAGATGTACCCGAAAGCGACATTCAATTTGAAGGCCGTAGTTTGATCTTTGAAGATGGCTTCCACGTAGCTGCGTAGACGGGTGCGGTTGGTCAGTGGAAAATTGTAAATATCTTGAATAGGGCCATGAGGGTGGAAACGGTGCCGTGTCATGGACCAATGGCGCCGATCGATGTCACTCACTGGATGGTTGTCCTGTAAGAGATCGCCCAGAAAATGTTCGATGTTGTCAGGCGTATGACTCGAAACCGTAACGCTGGGGTCCGGCTGGATACCCAGGCTCTTCTGAGCTGTGGGTATAGGCGGGCTCTCCTTCATCGCATCACCATTGGCGTTCGTCTCCCCGGGCTTATCTTCACTGGGTCTGACCTTCCGCGGCTCCTCTTCAGTAGGAAGTTGTCACTCATGCCATGGTACCGGGGCATGAATCAACCGTTGGTGTCGCAGCAACTGACTGCGTCGTTTGAAGCGTTGACCACAATCCTCGCATGGACGCTTGCGTGGCCCATGAATTGAACGTTCGTGGCGCAGTAACTGAGCCTCCCGATTAAATGACCCTGCGCAGGTTATACAGGTATACCGTGCATCGTTGTGGGTGCAGGCCTCGTGGCGTCGTAAATTATCCAGACGAGTAAACTGCCTCTGACAAGTTGTGCAAGTGAACATCTTGGTGGAATCGCCCAGAAAATGTTCGATGTTGTCAGGCGTATGACTCTGTACCGGGGCATGAATCAAACGTTGGTGTCGCGGCAACTGACTGCGTCGTTTGAAGCGTTGACCACAATCCTCGCATGGACGCTTGGGCGGCCCATGAATTGAACGTTCGTGGCGCAGTAAAGCATCTTC